>SNQJ01S0002007.1:255983-277722 GCA_010110895.2 Picea sitchensis | reverse complement strand
TGATGATGATGGATATAATGTGATCTACTATGTGAATGTAAATTTTATGAATGTTTAAGTGTTATTGATGATGATGGATATGATGCGACATATCGTGTGAATGCGAATCCTATGAAGATTTAAATGATATTTGAATGATGATAGGATATGATGCAATCTATTTGGTAAATGATAATTTTATGACTGGGTGTCAAAATTGAATTATGGGATATTATGAGATCTATTTCTAACTTGAAAACTTTGATGTTAAGTTGTTGGTACACGGATACCGAATTGAAATGATGATTGTATGCAATTACATGATGATAATGCATAGAAATGTATGAGTTTGTGTTACGGACTAATCTGTAGGTTATGGGCTATGAAATAACCAAGGGATAAGGATGATGAAAGTGGATGTCATGACCACTAGCCGAGAAACATTATGATATGAATCTTTTTATGTGAAATTATATTGGTTTGGATGCATTGCTATGATATGTGGACCAGTGTAGGATTTCAGGTGATGAGACTGCCCAAAACCAAATAAACGATGAAAAAACTCCCAACAACACGGTGCCACTGTATATTCCATTGTAGGATGTGGACTGTAGTTATGATTAGGAGGGGTGGAGGCATTTCCCACCATGTATCCTCCAAAACCTGAAGTCATGGGAGGACGGTGTTATCTCACACTCCCCTAGACGTGTGATGATGATTGTCAGTTTCCTACTGGGGAATCTTGGTCAAGGTAGTGACACTTCCGCTTACGGGTTCTATTTGGAGTTAGGTCAATATAGTTGACGCTCCAAGATAGTCTAGAAGAGGAAGGATAGGAATGAACATGGAAGTAAGTTAGGGAGGAAGGATGAGTAGGAATAGTTGAGAGAGTATGGATACTTATCTTATGGTGGAATTTATTGTTTTTCCCTTCTAAAAATAAAATGTGTATATATGAATATTCATAATTATCTAACTAAACCACAATTTTCTAAATAAAATTGTTGAACTAGATAATTGTAATTAAAGGATTTCACAAACATTTGATTGGTTTATTGTCTTTTATAAAAGAATAGTTTTGTTGATTGGATGGGATGCATACATAAACTACTATAAGGGTGATAGTTATTGATTATTAGTACATGCACGAGACTTGTATGTACTAGCTACACATGCATTTCTTGCGCATGTACACTAGTATGAATGAGTTTCTTGGCTTACTTATTAATAATGAGGGTTATTTGTTATGAATGTGTGGACCATGTTTCTTTTCCCTTGTATCATACAATACTTTAACTTTGGGATGAATTTTTCTGAAGGGTGGGTGTATGTAACAACCCTGGTTAAATAGTTGCATAGGGTTTATTAATTATAGTTAATTAATTAATTAACTCTCTCAATGTGTATTAGTTAAGTAATGATTAATTATTAATAATAATATTTATTTATTTATTGTTTAATAAATGTCGATTAATTAACTAATTGACTACTTAACACATTCAATGATTTGGGTAATGAATTAAATGGCAGAATAACTTTAAATTATTTATAATAAGACTTTACATATGCAGGGGGGCAATGAAGCATGCGGTGGAAGGATAAGGTAATAAAGGAATTAGATAAAGTAATAAAGGAATGGGATAAAGTAATAATGGGGTGGATAAGGTAATTAATGGAGGATAGGGAGTCGGTGAATGGGGGGAGATATGACCTGGAAGAGTCCGATGGGAGAGGAAAAAAAAATTGGGAGGAGAGGACTGTATTTCTGTTGTTGGATATTTTCTGGTTTTAGAGTTTGGTTTTTTTGGAGATTGGGTGAACTGTTGTAGGGGCACCATGTTGCTGGGAGTTTTGGCATCATGGGCTAGGATTCCTTACGGTATCTTGGAGCTAGGGAGCCAGACAGGCTGCTCCTAGATGGTTGGGTTGTTAGTCGGTTTTGGGCAGAGTTTAGCACAGTTTCAGCTTCAAGTTGGACAAACATAGATCGGGGATTTAGCATGAGACGGAGGTATTTTTTTATTTATGTATTTTCAGGATTATGTGGTTTTATGTGGATGGTTATGTAAATTATTAGCATGTTGTTCGTAAATTTAATTTATGTTGCTTATATGCTGAAATAAATTACCTATTGCTTATGATGAATAATCTCTATGCTTAATTGTATGAAATTTTACCAGGCTAAAGTAATTTATGGTTCTTATAGTATTTCTTAACTTGAATTGATGACTTTTCCAGACATACTTGGGTTTACTTCTTAAAACTTAAGAGAATTTTTTTTGACAAGTTGTTGGCTTACAAGGCCCTTGTAGAAAACCAATCTCGACATCAAATTCAAAATTTAAGAACATATACTGGAGGTAAATATATGAACAATAATTTTACAAGTTACTACACTACACAAGGAATCCTAATGCAACACATTCTTCCATATACACCACAAAAATATGTTTTTGATGAGAGAAAGAACCGCACATTAAAATAAATGGCTAATTGTATGATCCAATCTAAGGGATTAAATCTAAAGTATTAGGTGGAATCCATCAAATGTCCAAATTAGATAGTAAATAACAATGCCACAAAGGATCTTAAAATTATAATACTAGAAGAATATTGAACTAAAATTAAACCAGATGTAAGTCACTTGATGTATTTGGAAGTATAGCATGGGCTCACATTCTTGATGAGAAAAGGAAAGAATTGCAACCTAAAAGTGAGAAGTGTATATTTGTTGGTTATTCTGAATATATCAAAGGTTATATAATTCTTCAACCACATTGTAATGAAATTATTATTAGAAGAGATGTTAAATTTCATGAAAATCCATTGGCCTACTAGCCTAATTCGACGATTGTGCCTTCTTCGGCCTGTGAGCCATATTCAAAGTTTATGGCTTCTTCTTCTCCTATTATATTTTTTTCTTCAGATGATGACAGTGAGGATGGAAATCCACCTCCTTTTTCTCACCTTCCTGCAAATGATTCCTTTGAACCTAAACCAACACCAATTCCTCTGCTTCCTATATGGGTCCTTTCAACACAAGAAGAAGCTAGTGATCTTTTCGATGATCCTTCATATGAACATCAAACATGTTGATAGATCTAGGGAGATTATTCTCTTTTGGATAAAGTTTCAGAGACTCATGATCCAGAGACATTTGTAGAAGCGTTAGGTCATCCAGATTGGGATACAAAAATGAATAAAGAGTGTCATTCTTTAATGAAAAATGATACTTGGGATATTGTACCTCTTCCAAAAGGAATAAAACTTGCTATATGTAGATGGGTCTATAGAACTAAGTATCCATTAGATGGAAGTATTGAAGAAAAGGCTTGTTTAGTTTCCAAAGACATTTCCCAAGTTGAAGGAATTGACTATAATGAAACATTTTCCCCTGTATCCAAAATGAATTTGATCTGCCTTTTTTTTTCCCTTGATGCCTCACATAAATGGGAGGTCCATTAGATGGATGTTAAATAGTCCTTCTTGCACAAATATTTGCAAGAAGAAATTGAAATGGAAAAACCTCCCAGGTATGTCCAGAATGATTGTAGCATTGTTTTTCTCCTTAAGAAATCTCTTTATTGTCTTAAGAAAGCTCCCTGAGCTTGCTATGCCAAAATGGATAGCTTTCTTATTTACACCGGATTCACTAGTTGTTATTATCATCCTAATGTCTATACCAAGAAATTATAAAGTTATCTCATCATCCTTTTCCTTTATGTTGATGACCTTATCCTTAATGGTAGTGGCTCAAAACTTTTAAACCATGTGAAAACCATCTTTAAGAAGAAGTTTGAAATGAAAGACATAGGATTTTTGCACTATTTCCTTGGACTCCAACTTTTCCAAACCAATGAAGGATTTTTTCTTTCCCAGTCTAAGTATTCTTGTGACCTTCTTCATCGCTTTCACATGGACTATTTTAAACCAACCCCTTCTCCCTTCCATTCTGAAGTCAAGCTTACTTCCACCTCTACTTCTCCTGAATTTGATGCCACCCTATACCATTAGTTAGTTGGAAGCCTATTATATTTGACTCATACTAATCATGATCTTTCCTTTTATGTTGGTCTTGTTGCCTGGTATATAAAAACAACCTATGCAATCCATTGAAAAGAAACCAAAAGGATACATCACTATGTTCATGGTACAGTTCAGTTCGAGATACATTACAGTTGAGATACATTACAGTTCAGGGGGGGCTCCTTGAATGGTTGGCTTCATTGATTCAAATTGGGTTGGAGACCTTGATGATCAAAAGTATAGAGTAGGTTATGTTTTTCAGCCTTAGTTCAGGACCTGCCACTTGGTCTTGTAAGAAACTACATACTATTTCACTTTCTTCAGCAGAAGCATAGTACCGAGAAGCGGTAAATGCAAGTTAGGAAACCTTGTGGATTCGACAGATCCTTTAATAGTTTGCATTCTAGTAGTAACATCCGACCAGCCTTTAGTAAGACAATAAGAGTACCATCCAGCTCACCAAATATGCAGTTCAACATCAGTGGAAAAAACACATCGAGCTACACATGCACCTCATCAAAAATCTCATTCATGATCAAGTTATTGAAGTGTTCATTTTCCCTACAGAAGATCAAGTTCTGGACATTTTTACAAAGTCTCTTACAGAAGTGAAGTTTTCCAGTATTCAATCTATGTTAGGATATCAAGAAGTTTTCATAGAGGGGGGATAGGCTCTAATGCCTCTTTCCGTTTCCTATTGTGTCAATATTGTAAATCATTCTATCCTATCCCAAGTTGTTCTTAAGGGGGGATTTTAGGATATTTAGACACTTAAGAGTTAGTTAATATCTACTTGGTCTAATCAGTCATTAGGTAAAAGTGTGTTTCTTAGTGTGTTTCTTTAGTATTCATTAGTAGGCATTTGTAGTTAGGAAATCCAATGGTCATGATATGTTCCCGACATAGAGTGATCTGATGTTTCATATTCTCCTTGATCTTAATGACCATTGATCAATGGATTAACAACTGATTGGTCCATGATCTCTATTTAAAGAGATTGAATGGTCATTTTTCGATGATCGATTGTGAGAAAATCTCTTGTAAAATATGTTTGTAATCCTTTTTATTTTGAATTAATAAACCTTTCCAAGTGGTCACGTTGGCTGGGGCCATGGATGTTTCCCCGTAGGGGTTTTACCACGTCAAATCATCGGTGTGTTGACATTTGATAGGGTTGTGTCAGTGGTTACTGAAGTTTTTCATCCTTTTTGGAATACCTTTGTTGTTGAACAAAAGGTCCATCGATAAAAAAAACCTCCACAAAAACCTTCGACCACCCACGTTCGCTAATAACCTCTGTTATAAATAGAGAAGGTATAGATTTTTCGGGGAAATTCCATAAAAAACTTCGCAGGAAGGTGTTCTCATTGTCGTGCCACGTTCTTTATGTGGTTGTATTAGTAATAATAATAGACATACTTAATTCTCCATAATAAATCTCAGGTGCATATAGTGTGTGGTTGAGTAAGTTATCTTCCTCGTCGAGTTTCAATTCCCTTGAAGTGGAAATGTAGGCCCATTGTGATAAGTCTAGAAGAATAGATGACCTCTTGGATAGTGGACCACGCCGATGGGCTTCGAGACACCTTGGCCCTTGCTAACTCACAAGTTATTGAAATATATGGCTTACAAATTGTTGAATATACTCTTGGGTTAAAGTGTTAGCCAATATGATTGATCTTGGGCCTATCCCAAATCAAACTTACTCATGATTAAAAAAAAAAAATTACTTTTCAATAATATATTAAATTGAAAATTACTTTTCAATAATATATTAGGTTAAGTGTTTTATATGGATGAGAAAATAAATTATATACATATATAAAAAAGTTTTATTTTTTTTCAATTTTCTTTGAAAAAGTTAAAAAATATATATCTATATTAATTATTTAACTTTTGTTTTTAATTTAAAATAAAACATTTTTATAAAGTATCTAAAATCATAAATGCAATATTCAATAAAAAAAATTAAGTGAAACACACCTAAGTGATCATTTTGAAGAGTAATTTTCAATTTAATATATAAATAAGTCTCTACCCCATTGAGAACATGGCTATGACTAGATACCTAATGTATAAGAACAAGTTAAACAACATGGAAGATAAGAGAATACCTAAAATTGATTCAAAATCAATTCATAACCACCATCGACTCAAGCGATGATGACATAAAGATGCCCGGTCTTGGCTAAACTATTGGGGAATCATGGAAGAAACCATTTTGTATAATAAAGATACTGTTAAAAAAATGTCATATCAAAATTGAAGGAAAAAATGTGGTGTGATAAAGAGTTAGAGGAAAATATAAAATTAAGGTATTATAAAGATGTAATCAACCCTAATCTAGAAGATCAAAGTTATCTATTTGTTTTGCAAGTGTAAAGAAAAAAATGAGCATTTCTAAGATAAGAGCAAATTCTCATGAGCTCCATAGTGAAACTGGGAGTTGGTCAATTCCTAAAACACCATGGGATGAAAGGGTGGGTCACCTTTGTGACACTAAGAAGGTTGAAGATGAAAAATACTTTCTCTTAGATTGTCTAGCCTATACCCATATTAGATCTCATTTTCAAAATATTTATCACACTACCAACCTTCCTAACCTCTTAACTCAACAAAAGTATGGTGATCTTAGAAAGCTTCTCTTAATACTTTTCAAGAACAGAAATAAAATTCTAAAGAATCACAGGTAATCACTTACCCTCTTAAGGTCTGATAAACCAATTCGATCTTAGTGTACGTTAATCATCCTCATCATCATCATCATCATCATTATCATATAAAATAAAATATAACAACAATATATAAAGATAACATTGCTTTCATTATGAAATTTAGATTCATCTATACAAGTTTTGTTTAAATTACATCATTTATGTAAACTATTTGTTTTTATAAATTTTATTAATTATAATTTAGTATAAATAGTTTATATTATTTTTATAAATTTTATTAATTAAAATTTAGTATAAATGGATGAGAAAAAACATATTAACAATGTATATTAAAAAGCATCATTTATGTAACCTTTCCAGCAACATAATTTACATTGTTTTAATAAATGTTATTAATTATAATTTAGTATAAATGGATCAGCAACAACATATTAAGAGTATATTTCAATTATTAAAAATGTAATTAACAATGTATTATTGTTATTCATTTATTTTAAATATTAAATAGTAATTTAAAAATAATATTAATAATGAAAAATAAATTTTATAAACATATTTAAATTTAAAATAATTTATTTTTGGAATTAATAACTTAGGGGTATTTAAGTCATCAAAATTATTTTTGGAATCATCAAAATTATTCTTTGGATGTTTCCTAACAAACTTTATCACCTAAAACAAAAAAATCCACACCTTAAACAGTCAAGCTAATCAAAATTCACTATTCATTTCAAACATTAAATTATCAGCCAACCAAAATTGAGTATTCATTTCAAACATTAAATTATCAGCTAACCAAAATTGAGGATTCATTTCAAGTAAAAATTAAATAAAATTAAAATAATAAAAAAAATTAATTATATGATGAAACATATTCGAATTTAAAGTTCAAATAATTTAAAATAAATTTAACCATGCATTCAATCCAAATATAAATTAATGAAAAAAAGAATTCTTGAACGATTAATAAAAAATGGAATTCATGACCAGGTTAATAAATAATAATAAACAAATTCAATAATTAAACCTATGCATTCAATTTCTCACCATTGCCATTGAAAGTTCAAATCTCACTCACGAAGGACACGTATCCTGGTTCTATCACTAATGAATTTGCGGAGAACTTCAATATTCAATAATGAATATCGTATCCTGCTCATGGCTTCTGCGATTCTGTAGGATTCTGTATCGTATCCTGCTCATGGCTTTGCTTTCTTGTGCGATTCTGTTATTATTTAAATATCTGCAGTTATTTAAATATCTGAAGCTGCGTCGAGATATGAATAATTTTATGCTCTGAGAATGAAACTCACAAAACAAGCGTATTATATTCATTTTCTTCCATATTTTCAGTCTCTGTTCAACACATTCAGGTAACTTCACTAAATGTTGTTTCATCTCTCCCTCGTTCAAAATTTTTGAATACTCGGCAATTATAGCTTTTGCAGGGAATCTATGAAGTTCAACGAAATGCTTCAATTCTGTTTGGGGAATGACGCTTTTAGTATCAAACCATTGTCGAGTAAAGGGATTTCGGGCAGGCTGTTCGATTTCCCGAATGGTCTGTACAGTTTTTCTACTTGCCTCTACTGGTAATCATATTGGATCATAAGGAAATTCTCAGCTGATGATAAATTTTGATGGGTTAAAGTGTTATGCTTATTTATAACGAACAAGATGATAAGTGCAGTGGAGTTAGTTGTGAAATAGTTATTAGGAGGGGTTTCTTATCTCACAAACACCATGTGTGTGTCCACATTCAGCTTCTTATGGGGTATCATATGTGGTATGGCTTGGGGTTTAGTCCCCATCCACCATGTACAAATCTCATGGGGTGACCCGATCCATATTGTGTGTATGAAACTTAGAATTATGGGACCACACTAGAATCCACATCAACATGATAAGAAAAAAAAATTGTGTCACTCACAAGATTTCGGATTGGAATACTTCACAAGTTATTGGGAACCATTATTAGTGATGGGTGCAACAATTCAAGTGGTTTTTATCGAGCGTTTTTGTGGTATGGTTTTCTCCTTT
The DNA here is from genome assembly GCA_010110895.2 of Picea sitchensis. Classification (NCBI taxonomy): domain Eukaryota; kingdom Viridiplantae; phylum Streptophyta; class Pinopsida; order Pinales; family Pinaceae; genus Picea; species Picea sitchensis. Next base: position 269,002 of record SNQJ01S0002007.1, on the reverse strand, counting down.
GAAGGTTTTATGGCACATGGTATTGTGGTCCATGCTAATGTAATTCCGGTTAAGGAACTATGATTGAATTCTAATCCATGGTATATATATATATATATATATATATATATATATATATATAATGATTTGTTGATTTTCTGAGTTGGATTTTAAGGATAAATCTTTGTGTACATGTGTAATTCCAATTATTTTTCTTTATATCTTAAGAATATGTATGTACATTCCAGTATTGTAAAAAGTTATCAAAAAAGTATTGTATGTACATTTTTTTCATGGAGGAAGAAATGAAAAATGCTATCAAAGAGTTTCACAAAGGTGATTGTGGGGGACATCATTATTGGAAGATTACTTGACACCAAATACCGCGGGCAAAGTTCTATTGGCCCAATATTTTTTTTTATGTATACAAGGAAGTTTCGAGTTGCCATGAATGCCAAATCTTTGATGGGGTCTTGATTTTTTAGGGGAAATTAATCCGACATCCTCAAATCAACATAGGTGGATACCGACAACAACACACTACTTCACCAAATAGATATAATAAGTCCCCACAAGGAAAGCTATTGATAATGTCATCACTCAATTTTTAGAAGGAAACATTTTCTCTAGATTTGGTTGTCCAGTCAAGATCATTACTGACAATGTAGTGAAATTCAAATCCAATAAAATGGAGAAATTTTGTAGTGACTATAATACAACTCTTGGCCATTCCAAACCATATTACCCATAGGGTAATGGGTTGGTTGAATCATATAACAAAATCTTGACCAAGATTATTAAGAAGCTTATGTAGGAAAAAACAAAAGCTTCGCATGGAAATATCATCTATGCATTATGGGCTGACATGATTACCACTAAAAGGTCTATTTCCACATCACCTTTCCAGATCGTATGGTACAGAGGCAATTTTTTCTACCTCATTAGGAATTCCAGTGATGAGACTGCAACAAGAATAAGAATATGAACCAAATTATGTTCTAAGGAGAATAAACCAATTAATCCATGTGCATCAAATCAGAGACCAAGTCTTCAATAAAACACAAATGCACCAAGATAAAATGAAAAAGGCTTTTGATGAACATATTAAGGAAGATGATTTCAAGGTGAATGATTTGGTACTGAAGTGCGATTCAAGGAATGAAGACAGAGGGAAACATGGCAAGTGTGATCCTCTTTGGCTGGGACCATTCAAGATTGTTGCATACCATGGGAACACTGCCTATTTGTTGCAGGAGATTAATGGAGATATTATTGGTGGGGCACCTATGAATGGCAGGTTTTTGAGACATTATCTTGTTTAAAAAAAAAACAATCTTTTCATTTCATTGTTGTGATGTCCCGTTCCCAAGAGTAGGCCAGCAGGGAGTGACTTAGTAGTCTATATGTTCCCGTAGACTATATTCAGACACAAACAAGGAACAAGATGGAGAAATAAGGAGGAATTGATGGCTAAAAGATGAATTAAGCCAAAATACTTAGGAAAAGTCACTTAAGCCTAAGTCAACGAAGAATTAGAATGAAAAGGTGTTAAAGGGGGACTTAATTGACTAATTAATCACTTTAGGAGGAAAAGAACCTAGCTTAAGTGAGGTCAATGGTGAATTAGATTGGGAAAGGTATAAAGGTAGGAATTTGACCTAATTCCTCATTATGCATTGTTATGATTTGATGTTGAGAGTTCCCAACGGAGGAGGAGAGCCGGCCTTACTGTTTTGTGGATTTATGGAGGAAACCACCACCATTGATTAGTTTCAGTGTCGAGAGACAAACCCTAGCCCATCGGAGATACCATCCATGTATTTCACCATACTTTTCAAGAGTATCCATTGCAGAGTGCGCAATTCAGCTAGTGAGGGCACAAGCTAGTTTGAGGGTTTGGAGAGCTGCACGAGACCCGTATCTAGATTGCAGTTTCCTTCCAACCCATTTGAGGTCCAGCCAGGGCGCCTCTATTGAGCCATCTATCATCATATTCTAAAAGTGGAATCTTGCAGATCGACTCATTCATCCATTTAGGGTGCAACTCTTCCAGACAGACATTTGGTGTTGCATGCAGAGTTTTAGAGCAGATCCGGACAAATCCTTCCAACCCATTTCATTATTTGGGGAGACGATCATTTTGAGGCATATAGCAGCAAATTTCATTGGTGGAATCCTTTTGGGCGCATCGAGTGCTCCATTAGGTGCGTAAACCCCCAAGGGGTCTAGATCTAGTGCCTTAGAGACTGGATCTGAGATCCGACACTCATCCATTTCAGTCTAGAGGCCAGGGAACTTCTATTGGTGTAGTTTCTGATGCATTTTGACGGTCCATTCTTCCGAACGATTTTTCCAGCTGGTAGCGGTTACCGTATTTCTCCAGAATCGCATATTTTTGTCAATCTATCCGTGCATGCATCAGATCTTCTATCATCTTTTGATCATGGGTGTTTTTATGTTATTTGATTGTATTCTAGTACATATCCATGATATCTGACTGACGTTTATATTCTTTATTTTCAGTAGGCTATTATATTTCCATGCTCAAACCGTTGTTATACCTGATATTGGGCAGTTGATGTTCTCTACTTTTGCATGCATCCTTTGTATGTTGTTTAAACCTTAAATATGAAACATGCACATGTAATAACCCACATTCACATGAAATAACCATTAAGATCTCAAACATAAAACTAAAATGCATCCAGAAACCCTTAGTGTATCAGATCTGCAAGACAGAATAGTAGATCAGTAGCAAATATATCGATTGATGGGATCAGGGATATTTTAGTGGTATCAGAGCTTTAGTCCTGTCAGCCTATGACTAAAGACAATGAATACAATAGAAGAACCAAATGCTCATGACCACGTAGGTGACGAATATGTCACTTACAATAAGAAAAGGAGAAGAAGGGATAGGCCTAAGTTTCCTCCCTTCCCTCCCAGTTCAGAGGAAGAGGAAGAGGAACACAGAGAAGTAGAGAGAAGAGAAAAGAGAGAGCTCGAGCGTGAAGTAGAGAGGAGGCTAGGTGATAGATATGAGCGACCAGAGGGTGGTGGTAAGACCCTCGTGGATCCAGACGCAACCTTCATGCATGTTATCAATGATATGCTAGCTATCCAGTGGACCATGTCTTAATCTTTGGCTTAGGTAGCGGATAGACTGGCTATTGTAGACATTTCGGGCACACAAGGCCCACATGTAGCACACGGGAACCTAGGGGCAGGTAGTAGACCCCAGTCACCCACTCGCACATATATCTTTGCGAGTAGGATTCCACATGCATTGTTTCCTAGTTTCCAGAGGGTATCCCCGGTAGCAGCTCAGATACCGATAGCACAGAGACCGCCCACACATGCAGAGGACATTGCAGAGTACCAGAGAGAGTCTCTAGCCTTGGGCCATGAATTTCATCAGGATATGACCTTAGTTGAGTATTGTGGACTCAGACTCAGGAACCATCCTAGAGAGCCATAGAGGGGAGGGAAACAACAACAGGGGCATAACATTGACTTCATCTAAAAAGTTGGTAAACTCACCATACCTTCTTTTGACGGATCATCCAAATGCACTACCAGATCTTGGGTACAGAAACTAGATACCTACTACAAGCTCAACCAGATGACCGAGGCAGAGGCCATTAGTTTCTCCACCCTACACTTGGAGGGTGAGGAACAAGAGTGGTGGTATCACGGATTGGTGACATTGGGTCACAATTGCATCACCTCGTATAGAGAGTTCACAGAGAGACTCATGGATAGATTTGATAGGAGGGATCCAAAGATCCATTTCATAGATTTATCCCAGTTGAGACAAACTGGCACAACATAGGCATTCATCTCGGATTTTCAGAGAGTAACAGTGGCAGTGAAAAACATATCTAAACCCCGATTGGTCATGCTATTCACATAAGGTCTCACAGAACCCTTGAGAGGATGGGTGAAGGCCTACCAGCCTCATACCTTGCAGGATGTCATCTGGCGCACTAGAGATTTGGTGGATTCAGTGCCAAAAACTAAACCTTTCACTAAACGCTTTGTACCACAGAGTGACAAGGATCAAAAGAATCTACTAAGGGAATTGAAGCACAAGCCAAATTTGGATGATGATACACGACGATCGTTGATGAGGAAGAATCTGTGCTTCTCCTGTAGAGACCCTTGGGTCCTCGGTCATAGATGCATGGGGAAGGGACAGATCCACTATATTGAAGTGGGATCAGGCAGTGAGGAGGAGGATGAGGATATTCAGGCACTGACAGACAGTGACTCAAAGACTGAGACCACTCATGAGCCAGAGCAACAACCGAAGAAACCTCAGACATTGGTAAGGGCACAGCCCCAAGAGGAGGCAAAACCTCGTAGAGAGGCAAAACCTCATATTTTGATCACAAGTATTTTTATGTTATTTGACTGTATTCCAGTACTGATCCATGAGATCTTAGTGATGTTTATATTCTATATTTCCAGTAGGCTATTGTATTTCCATGCTCGAACCGTTATTATACATGATATTGGGCAGTTGATGTTCTCTACTTTTGCATGCATCCTTTATATATTGTTTAAACCTTAAATATGCAACATGCACATGTAATAACCCACATGCACATGCAATAACCCACATGCACATGCAATAACCATTAATATCTCAAACATACAACTAAAACACATCCAGAAACCCCCAGTGTATCAGATCTGCAAGACAGAATAGTAGATCAGTAGAAAATTTCTCGATCGGTGGGATGAGGGATATTTCAATTTTAAAATAACCATTTTATTTTCATATGAAGCAATTCCAATCAATAATCAATAGAAAATTGAAGCCCAAAGTGAAGGCCCTAAGTTTATGTTGAGTTTGGTCAAAGTTGTGTCAAGAGAGTTTGTAAATAAGTTCAGTTTTTTAGTGTAGAGGTTTGAATCAAATAAACCCCAATGGTCGGGCACTTGGTATACTAATCATTTTTACCTCACTATGAGGATATCATCCCCATTGGAGCCAGCTGTTAGAACCATGTTTTTTTTAGTTAGAGTCAAAGGTTTGTCCAAAAAATTTCAGAGTCATTTCTTGATATTTATAAAAATAAAAACTTTCCTGAATAACTCATGGTTGGTATGTCAAAGTTTATGAGGTCAGTGATCAATTAAATAATGTTTTGATATTTAGAGTAAGGAGTTTGGCCGTAAATTGGTTAAAGGGTGTAAGGTTTTTCATGTTTAAATTCTAAAGGTCTAATTTCCTAAGTCTCGAGTCATGTCAAAAAAATAGAATTTAGGTACCAAGGTGAAGTTAAGTGGTTAGGGTAAAGTTCATGTCAAAATATATTATAGGTCATCATTACCTAATAACAAAGTTAGAAAAGTGAACAATCATAGCACTCCATATCATTTTTACTATTGAACACTTCTAAGGAGTACCTGTTGCACGAGTTCACTGTGAAAATATTTAACTTTCTTTCAAACTTCTCATCGCTATGGATTTTCCATCCCTTTCTGTAATTTCATTCCTTATCCGTTCAAGAATAAATATTGGTCACGCTTCATGTTTCTCCATCACTTCCAAAACTTATGCATCATCTACAGTTTTTTCAGTAAGCTCCAAATATTTATTGTACGAAAATATTGTGTGTTGCCAATCGCTATGTAAATCTTCTATTTTGATTTTGTTGTGTATCCTCCATCACTTGCAATCATTGTTCAAGTTTTTTCTTTGGATCATGTTGCAAATTAGCTTATGGAATGAGTTGTTTTTTTACACAGCCAACTTTATTTCTTATGGGATAAATTTTTATTACCTATTGCAGGGAGAAAAATGGTTTAAAGGTATGCCATTAGATACTCATGTTATATCGATTTCATCAAGCTTGAATATCGAAATTGGAAAATTGGAGTCGAGACTCCTAGTGAGTATCTCCTGGAACCTTTTGAGAAAATTTTGAAGATAATCAGGAAGTACTTCACATGTGAGGGAAGATTGGGCAAGGTGCATCCATATCACATTAGGTTACTGATGCATTTCACATGGAGAAATCCCTTAAACTTACCTTTCTTCTTGTGTCGAAGCTAGGAAAGATGGAAGACAGTGTCTAAGCCAAACTTGACGAGCCAGAGAACAAATTATTCCATTTTTCATTAATTAATATGTTGTTGGTTGAAGAGATGGGAAATTTGAACAAGGACTGGAATTCCTTATTGATTTCAGAAAACATTCCCAGAGACCCTAAAGGAGATATTCCCTTATCTTCTAAGGAATCAACACTTCATAGATCAAAGGCGACAAGAGGAGATGTTACCGAAAGAAGAAAAGGAAAATAAATGTAAGACACATCACTCAGTCAACCAACATCCAAGAAGAGAAGAAATCTAAGATTTACTTATGAAATTGAGGAGATCCAAGCTACCAGTAAACCACACACTAGGTCCTCTATCAGAATATTTCCCATAGCCACAATTTAGCCAAGGCTTGTTGAATGTACAAACCAGGTAATTGATGAAAAGAAAGTGGAGCTAGGTAAGGAAGATGCAAATACTAAGGAGGTGAAACATCAACTAAGGAAAGTTCAACATGACATAGCCCAATTCTATCAAGAAAATTGAGAATTGAGAAGGGAGTTAGCAGAAAAAATTATTGAAATATTATCATCATAGAGTCAAGCAGGTTAGATATATCCTACCTCACCAACAGGAGGATAAAATAATATAAATTTCCTGAAAAAGAAGATAAGAGAGGCTCAAGATGTGATCCCTAAGCTCAGGGAGGAGAAAAGGATATCAGAGGAAATAATCATGGCGCATTTCCATAAATGAAGAGCATCGGTTGACGATGCATGTGCAGCTCTCTCTGACACTCAATCAAAATTGAAAAGAAATGCATCTTTCTTGAGACAAGTGAAGAGTTTGAAAAGACAAAAAATTTCATTGAGAAGGAAAAACAGAGCCTTATAACTCCAAATGACTTAGGACAAGGAAGCTACTGAAAAAATGAATGACCCCATTTTTCGCTACCAACTAGATTCACGTGCACAACCTTAGCATGAAGATCCCCGATGTGAAATCACTATGAAATTTTCACAACCAACATTTGCGCAACAAAAACCAAAATTTACTACGCAACGATGATAGTATTGTGCAGAAATACACATGATGATTCATCACAACCAAATGATTGTGGTTTGTTAAAATAATTTATGATTGTAAATAACATCCTGGATAGTTTGTGATTGCCATATTGACTTTCCTATTTTTGGTCATTTTTGTAGATGTTGTCATTCTATTTTAAAATAATTATATCCATAACTTGAGGAGATAGTAGTTCGATTCCTAGAAGCTAAGTGTAGCTTTACTTTCTATATATAGAGACTATTTTAATGTAAAACAAGATGCAAAAAGTATAGACATTTTGATCCTCTAAGTGATTTCCAGAATATAAGGAAATATAATTGCAAAAGTCTTGAGTTCGTTAAGACAAATACTCTAATGGTGATGATCTGAAGATTGTACTTTTCTTTGTATGTATTTGTTGTGAATTCATATTCATTTTCACTTCTCTTCTTTTTTAAATTGGTAAATTTTAAAGTCCATAATTCATCTTGGTGGTGCTCTAGACTGAACCGATTTAAATTTTGTTATCTTCCCAACTAAGATCTGAATTAATCCATTGTGGTGCTCTGATTTTGTTGTATGTTTATTTTCTTCTTTCACCCTACATGATCAAACTAAACACCAAAGTTCATCACCTTATTTATCCATTATTCCTCTGAGGAGTTCTATCTACCAAGAATTGTTTTCTTTGTTTTCAGGGGTTGACTCCATGTCCCTAAAAGCACTATCTTTTGTGAGTACACCTTAAAAAAATTCTTAAAGTTTTAAATCTATCCATGTTTTCAAAGCAACCTTTCCATGAGAGATCAAGTCTCAGAGAGATCCTTCTCTAGACTGGAAAGGCTAGTTTCCAGTCTTAAAGATGGTTTGTAGGTTACCTTTGTAGATTGTTTCTTCAGGCCAAAAATTTACTCAGCTTTAACAAAGACTATTCCATTGCATCCAGAGCACTCGTTTTGGTTAGGAACATTTTTTGTTTCACTCGAAAAGGTTTCTGTTTGCCCAAGATATGGCCATTTTAGTCAAATCCGGAGGTATAAAGCTTGAATACGCCATTTTTAAATTTTTGCATACTATTATTTTGGTTTTGTATTATTTTTTTCGAGGTTTACACTCTTTTAGATATGCATATGGTCTTTTCCCAGCACCCTATGGTATCTCAAAAAATCATAAACATATAGGAATATGTGCAATTTCCGGGTAAGTTAACCGAGATCTAACCCTTGTTGTCATCGAGAAGCTAAAGTTTTTTCTTGTGTGAAAACATATTTTTTTTAGCACCCTCTCTAAGGCCATCTTCCACAACAACAACAACAACAAGACTCGCAATCCTCTTGTTAAGAAATACAATATGTTTTCCTAGACCATTCGGTTAAAATTTGCCTTATTAAGTAAGATGTCTTGAGTTCAAGTCTCTCTTTTTGTTACTTTTTTTGAAAAATTCCACACTCAATTGTAAAGTGTATTTCACTTCAAGTCTAAAAGTGAATCACTATAAGTAACTTTAATATTTTATTTTAGAGTTATTTATTTTTCGTGCGGTTTTCATTTCATAAAGTAACTTCATTGTAAAAGTCATCCCCACTTCTTTTTATAAATCTGGGTCACTTCATAAAGAAAATAACACCACCAAGTGGTCATTTGGTTACCGTTAATGCATTTTTTAAAAATTGCATGACTTTCACATCCAAAGTATGTTTTTAGTGCCATTTTTTTTAAAACTGCTTAATTTTTAGAGATCTTTTCATCCAAATCATTAGTTTTGGTTTTAAAATCCATATTACCTACATATTTAATATGGATTCTTCTAGTAATATTTTTCTTACGAACACCAACAACTTCCAATGGTAATCTCATATGGAGGATTTATTAAGAGGTAAAGGTTTGTACCAGATTATCTTGGGAAAGGAAAAAAAAAACCCACTCATGTTGATATGAAAGTCAAATGGGATAATAGGAGTGACCGATCACGTGGACTAATTGGAATTTCCATCTCTCCTTATTTAATATTCTACCTTAATTAAATTGATGACCCCAATGAAGCTTGGGAAAAGATTGAATCTTTGTTTGGTAAACACAATATTATTCGAGCACAACAATTAGAAAATCAAGTACTGGCTTTAATTCCAAGTGATTTTTCTTTCATTCGAGACTATATATATATAAATAAATAACACTGATAATTTTAGGTGAAGAATGTGAGATAAAGATGGAGGAAGAGCATTGCATCTATCTTATTCTTTCTAAGATAGGTAGTGCATATTTAGTGTTTGTATATACCTTTTATGCCATGAGAGAGGCTCTAGGGAAATCTTATCAAAAACTCACTCTTTAGTCCTTTTGGGTTGCTTTAATTAAAGATGAAGATAAGCTTGTAGAAATTGGAGTGATCAACACTACAGGTACCTCCAACAAATCCTTAGTCACCCAACAATAATATAAACCCAAGAATCCCAAGAAGCAACTTCCTGACTTCAAAAAAAGGAAATAAAAGGGTCCCAAATCCACTCATACAAGTTCAAATCCTAATGGTGACAAAGGAGAAAAATATAAAAATAAGAATATTGTCACACATTGCAACATTTGTGATAAATACGGTCATAATGAGTCCAAATGTTTCAAGAAGATGACAGTTTTAGAAGCAGCAATGAAGAAGCACAACATTATTATTGATTCTATTTCTTCTTCTTCTTCTCATGGACATGCATTGTATGCTTATGGTTTCTCCTTCAATATAACTTCTACTCCTTATTTTGAGGAGTCGATTATAAATTCTAGAGCATCATATCATATTGCTACGGATAAAGACATATTTTCTTCTCTAAATGAATGTAACACCAAGAAAATATTTTTTGGTGATGATATATATCTTAGTCTTGTCGGATCTAGAACATTTCAAGTAGATAATGGTTAGTTCAATGATGTATTATGTGTTCTAAGTATTTCTTGCATCCTTCTATCAGTATATTAAATCAGTCATTTAGGTGAAGGTAAAATCGTAGAGTTTTCACCTCACCAAGTTGTAATCAAGGATATAAAAGATCTTAAGCATGTTCTTACAACTAGAATTGTTGATGATATTACCAGGTTCTACAATTTTGACAACTTTGGGTCATCATCCTTTTCATCAGCTTTTGTTGCTCATAGCGATGACTTGAGAAAACTTTGGCATGAGGAGTTTGGTCATCTAAACTATTGGTGATTGCATCAAATATGTAATCAACAAATGGTGACTCGTATTCCTCCTATTTCATTCATACATGGTGTTTGTGCCGGTTGTGTTCTCGACCAACATTATCAAGAAATTTTTGACAAACGTTCCTCTTGTCACGCCTCAGTTCCTTTGCAACTTGTTCACAGTGATTTGTGTGGTCCACTTTCTACTCCTTATTTTTCTAGGTGAAAGTGTTTACTAACCTTAATTAATGAATTTTCCATACGTACTTGGGTTTACTTCTTAAAACTTAAGAATTTTTTTTTTACAAGTTCTTGGCCTACAAGGCCCTTGTAGAAAAGAAATATGAACATCAAAGCCAAAATTTAAGAACATATAATGGAGGTGAATATCTGAACAATAATTTTACAAGTTACTACACTACACAGGAAATCCAAATGCAACACAATGTTCCATATACACCACAAAAAAATGGTGTTGCTGAGATAAAGAACCACACATTAAACGAAATGGCTAATTGTATGATCCAATCTAAGGGATTAAATATAAAGTATTAGGCGTAATCCATCAACTGTGCAAATTACATAGTAAATCACACTCCTAGAAAGGATCTTAAAAGTATAACATCAGAAGAATCTTGGACTAAAATTAAACTAGATGTAAGTCACTTGCCTGTATTTGGAGGTAAAGCGCAGACTCACATTCCAAATGAGAAAAGGAAAGAATTGCAGCCTAAAAGTGAGAAGTGTATATTTGTTGGTTATTCTAAATATTTCAAAGGTTATATAACTCTTCAACCACATTGTAATGAAATTATTATTAGAAGAGATGTTAAATTTCATGAAAATCCTTTGGCCTACGAGCCTAATTCGACGATTGTGCCTTCTTCGTCCTACGAGCTATCTTCAAAGTTTTTTCCTTCTTTTGTTCCTATTCTAGTTTCTTCTTCAGATAATGAAAGTGAGGATGAAAATCCACCTCCTTCTGCTCACCTTCCTCCAAATGAGTTCTTTAAACCTAAACCAACACCAACTCCTTCACTTCGTAGATGGATCCTTTGAACACAAGAAGAAACTAGTGATCTTTTCAGTGATCCTTCATATCAACATTATACATGTTCACAGTTCCAGGGAGCTTATTCTCTTTTGTCTCAAGTTTTAGAGACTCATGATCTAGAGACATGTGTAGAAGCTTCACATCATCCAAATTGGGATACAACAATGAATAAAGAGTATCATTCTTTAATGTAAACTGATACTTGGGATATTGTACCTCTTCAAAAAGGAAAAAAACTTGTCAAATGTAAATGGGTCTATAGAAATAAGTATGCATCAAATAGAAGTATTGAAAGAAAAGGCTTCGTTAGTTTACAAAGAATTTTCCCAAGTTGAAGGAATCGACTATAATGAAACATTTTCCCCTGTAGCCAAAATGAATTCCATCTTCCTTTTTCTTTCCCTTGATGTCTCACATAAATGGGAGGTCCATCAGATGGATGTTAAATCCTCGTTCTTGCATGAAGATTTGCAAGAAGAAATCAACATGGAAAAACGTCCTAGGTATGTCCAGAATGAATCTAGCCTTGTTTTTTGCCTTAATAAATCTCTTTATTGTCTTAAGCAGGCTTTCTGAGCTTGGTATGCCAAAATGGATATCTTTCTTATTGACATTGGATTGACTATATGTCATTATGATCCTAATGTCTATACCAAGAAATTAGAAATTCATCTCATCATCCTTGTCCTTTATGTTGATGACCTTATCCTTACTGCTAGTGACTCAAATTTTAAACCAACCCCTTCTCCCTTCCAGTCTAGAGTCAAGCATACTTCCACCTCTACTTCTCTCGAATTTTTTGCCACCCTGTACCATTAGTTAGTTGGTAGTCTATTATACTTGACTCATACTCGTCTTGATCTTTCCTTTTATGTTGGTGTTGTTGCCCGGTATATGAAAATACCCCATGAAAGCCATTGGAAAGCAACCAAAAGGATACATCGTGATGTTCTTGGTACAATTCAGTTCAAGATACATTAGAGTTTAGGGGGGATTCCTTTATTGGTTGGTTTCACTGATTTAAATTGGGTTGGTGACCCTGATGATCGAAAGTAAATTGTAGATTATGTTTTTAGCCTTGGTTCAGGACATGTCACTTGGTCATCTAATAAACAATAGACTATTACAATTTCTTCAGCAGAATCATAGTACCGAGATGCAGTAAATGCAAGTTAGGAATCCTTGTGGCTTCGACAGATCCTTTCATAGTTTGGATTGCAGCAGTAACATCTAACCAGCCTTTGGTGCAACAATTAGAGTAGCATCAAACTCACGGAATACCCAATTCAACATCAGCACAAAAAACACATCAACCTACACATGAACCTCATCAGAAAGCTCATTCATGATCAAGTTATTGAAGTGCTCATTTCCCCTAGAGAAGATCAAGTTATAGACATTTTCATAAAGTCTCTTACAGAAGTGAAGTTTTCCAATCTTCAATCTATGTTAGGATATCGATAAGTTTTCATCAAGGGGGGATAGGCTCTAATGCCTCTTTCCTTCTCCTATTGTGTCAATATTGTAAATCCTTCAATCATATCCCAAGTTGTTCTTAAGGGGACATGTTTGGATATTTAGACTCTTAAGAGTTAGTTAAGATCTACTTGGTCTAATCTATCATTAGGTAAAAGTGTGTTTCTTAGCGTGTTTCTTTAGTATGCATTAGTATGCATTTGTAGTTAGGAAATATGACGGTCATGATATGTTC
>SNQJ01S0002007.1:229467-255933 GCA_010110895.2 Picea sitchensis | reverse complement strand
GATAAGGATGATGAAAGTGGATGTCATGACCACTAGCCGAGAAACATTATGGTATGAATCTTTGTATGTGAAATTATATTGGTTTGGATGCATTGCTATGATATGTGGACCAGTGTGGGATTTCAGGTGATGAGACTGCCCAAAACCAAATAAACGATGACAAAACTCCCAACAACACGGTGCCACTGTACATTCCATTGTAGGGTGTGGACCCTAGTTATGATTAGGAGGGGTGGAGGCATTTCCCACCATGTATCCTCCAAAAGCTGAAGTCATAAGAGGACAGTGTTAGCTCACACTCCCCTAGACATGTGATGATGATTGTCAGTTTCCTGCTGGGGAAGCTTGGTCAAGGTAGTGACACTTCCACTTACGATTCTATTTGGAGTTAGGTCAATATAGTTGATGCTCCAAGATAGTCTAGCAAAGAAAGGATATGAATGAAGATGGAAGTAAGTTAGGGAGGAAGGATGAGTAGGAATAGTTGAGAGAGTATGTAGACTTATCTTATGGTGGAATTTATTGTTTTTCCCTTCTAAAAATAAAATGTGTATATATGAATATTCAAAATTATCTAACTAAACCACAGTTGTCTAAATAAAATTGTTGAACTAGATAATTGTAATTAAAGGATTTCACAAACATTTGATTGGTTTATTGTCTTTTATAAAAGAATAGTCTTGTTTATTGGATGAGATGCATACATAAACTACTATAAGGGTGATAGTTATTGATTATTAGTACATGCACAAGACTTGTATGTACTAGCTACACATGCATTTCTTGCGCATGTACACTAGTATGAATGAGTTTCTTGGCTTACTTATTAATAATGAGGGTTATTTGTTATGAATGTGTGGACTATGTTTCTTTTCCCTTGTATCATAGAATACTTTAACTTCGGGATGAAGTTTCCTAAAGGGTGGGTGTATGTAACAACCCTAGTTAAATAGTTGCATAGGGTTTATTAAGTATAGTTAATTAATTAATTAAGTGTCTCAATGTGTATTAGTTAAGTAATGATTAATTATTAATAATATTATATATTTATTTATTTATTGTTTAATAAATGTCGATTAATTAACTAATTGATTACTTAACACATTCAATGATTTGGGTAATGAATTAAATGGCAGAATAACTTTAAATTATTTATAATAAGACTTTACATATGCAAGGGGGGAATGAAGCATGGGGTGGAATGATAAGGTAATAAAGGAATCAGATAAAGTAATAAAGGAATGGGATAAGGTATTAATGGGGTGGATAAGGTAATTAATGGAGGATAGGGAGTCGGTGAATGGGGGGAGATATGACTTGGAAGAGTCCGACGGGAGAGGAAAAAAAAATTGGGAGGAGAGGACTATATTTCTGTTGTTGGATATTTTCTGGTTTTAGAGTTTGTTTTTTTTGGAGATTGGGTGAACTGTTTTAGGGGCACCACGTTGCTGGGATTTTTGGGCTTAGGGGCTAGGATTCTTTATGGTATCTTGGATATAGGGAGCCAGACAGGCTGCTCCTAGCTGGTTGGGTGGTTAGTCGGTTTTGGGCAGAGTTTATCACAGTTTCAGCTTCAACTTGGACAAACATAGATCGGGGATTTAGCATCAGACGGAGGTATTTTTTTATTTATGTATTTTCAGGATTATGTGGTTTTATGTGGATGGTTATGTAAATTATTAGCATGTTGTTCATAAATTTAATTTATGTTGCCTATATGCTGAAATAAATTACTTATTGCTTATGATGAATAATCTCTATGTTTAATTGTATGAAATTTTACCAGGCTTGAGTAATTTATGGTTCTTACAGTATTTCTTAACTTGAATTGATGACTTTTCCAGACATACTTGGGTTTACTTCTTAAAACTTAAGAGAATTTTTTTTGACAAGTTGTTGGCTTACAAGGCCCTTGCAAAAAACCAATCTTGACATCAAATTCAAAATTTAAGAACATATACTGGAGGTAAATATATGAACAATAATTTTACATGTTACTACACTACACAAGGAATCCTAATGCAACACATTGTTCCATATACACCACAAAAAAATGTTTTTGATGAGAGAAAGAACCACACATTAAAATAAATGGCTAATTGTATGATCCAATCTAAGGGATTAAATCTAAAGTATTAGGTGGAATCCATCAAATGTGAAAATTAGATAGTAAATAACACTGCCACAAAGG
The DNA here is from genome assembly GCA_010110895.2 of Picea sitchensis. Classification (NCBI taxonomy): domain Eukaryota; kingdom Viridiplantae; phylum Streptophyta; class Pinopsida; order Pinales; family Pinaceae; genus Picea; species Picea sitchensis. The sequence continues at coordinate 253,742 of SNQJ01S0002007.1, read as the reverse complement.
ATCTTAAGAGTATAACACTAGAAGAATATTGAACTAAAATTAAACCAGATGTAAGTCACTTGCATGTATTTGGAAGTATAGCATGGGCTCACATTCCTGATGAGAAAAGGAAAGAATTGCAACCTAAAAGTGAGATGTGTATATTTGTTGGTTATTCTAAATACATCAAAGGTTATATAATTCTTCAACCACATTGTAATGAAATTATTATTATAAGAGATGTTAAATTTCATGAAAATCCCTTGGCCTACTAGCCCAATTTGACGACTGTGCCTTCTTCGGCCTGTGAGCCATCTTCAAAGTTTATGCCTTATTCTGTTCCTATTATATTTTTTTCTTCAGATGATGACAGTGAGGATGGAAATCCACCTCCTTTTTCTCACCTTCCTGCAAATGAGTCCTTTGAACCTGAACCAACACCAACTCCTCTGCTTCCTAGATGAGTCCTTTCAACACAAGAAGAAGCTAGTGATCTTTTCGGTGATCCTTCATATGAACATCAAACATGTTGATAGATCCATGGAGATTATTCTCTTTTGGATAAAGTTTCAGAGACTCATGATCCAGAGACATTTGTAGAAGCGTCAGGTCATCCAGATTGGGATACAAAAATGAATAAAGAGTGTCATTCTTTAATGAAAAATGATACTTGGGATATTGTACCTCTTCCAAAAGGAATAAAACTTGCTAGATGTAGATGGGTCTATAGAACTAAGTATCCATTAGATGGAAGTATTGAAAGAAAATGATTGGTTAGTTTCCAAAGGCATTTCCCAAGTTGAAGGAATTTACTATAATGAAACATTTTCCCCTGTAGCCAAAATGAATTCGATCAGCCTTTTTCTTGCCCTTGATGCCTCACATAAATGGGAGGTCCATTAGATGGATGTTAAATCCTCCTTCTTGCACAAATATTTGCAAGAAGAAATTGAAAAGGAAAAACCTCCTAGGTATGTCCAGAATGATTGTAGCCTTGTTTTTCTCCTTAAGAAATCTCTTTATTGTCTTAAGAAAGCTCCCTGAGGAGCTCGCTATGCCAAAATGGATAGCTTTCTTATTTACACCAGATTCACTAGATGTTATTATCATCCTAATGTCTATACCAAGAAATTATAATGTTATCTCATCATCCTTGTCCTTTATGTTGATGACCTTATCCTTAATGGTAGTGGCTCAAAACTTTTAAACCATGTGAAAACCATCCTTAAGAAGAAGTTTGAAATGAAAGACTTAGGATTTTTGCACTATTTCCTTGGACTCCAACTTTTCCAAACCAATGAAGGATTTTTTCTTTCCCAGTCTAAGTATGCTTGTGACCTTCTTCATCACTTTCACATGGACTATTTTAAACCAACTCCTTCTCCCTTCCAGTCTTAAGTCAAGCTTACTTCCACCTCTACTTCTACCGAATTTGATGCCACCCTATACCATTAGTTAGTTGGCAGCCTATTATACTTGACTCATACTCATCCTGATCTTTCCTTTTACGTTGGTCTTGTTTCCCGGTATATAAAAACACCCCATGCAATCCATTGAAAAGAAACCAAAAGGATACATCACTATGTTCGTGGTACAATTCAGTTCGAGATACATTACAGTTCAGGGGGGGCTCCTTGAATGGTTGGTTTCATTGATTCAAATTGGGTTGGAGACCTTGATGATCAAAAGTCTAGAGTAGGTTATGTTTTCAGCCTTGGTTCATGACCTACCACTTGGTCTTGTAAGAAACAACAAACTACTGCACTTTATTCAATAGAAGCATAGTACCGAGAAGCAGTAAATGCAAGTTAGGAAACCTTGTGGATTCGACAGATCCTTTAATAGTTTCCATTCTAGAAGTAACATCCGACTAGCCTTTAGTAAGAAAATAAGAGTACAATCAAGCTCACCAAATACCCAGTTCAACATCAGTGCAAAAAACGCATTGAGCTACACATGCACCTCATCAGAAATCTCATTCATGATCAAGTTATTGAAGTGCTCATTTTCCCTACAAAAGATCAAGTTCTGGACATTTTTACAAAGTCTCTTACAGAAGTGAAGTTTTCCAGTATTCAATCTATGTTAGGATATCAAGAAGTTTTCATAGAGGGGGGATAGGCTCTAATGCCTCTTTCCTTCTCCTATTGTGTCAATATTGTAAATCATTCAATCCTATCCCAAGTTGTTCTTAAGGGGGGATTTTAGGATATTTAGACACTTAAGAGTTAGTTAATATCTACTTGGTCTAATTGGTCATTAGGTAAAAGTGTGTTTCTTAGTGTGTTTCTTTATTATTCATTAGTATGCATTTGTAGTTAGGAAATCCAACGGTCATGATATGTTCTCGACATAGAGTGATCTGACGTTTCATATTCTCCGTGATCTTAATGACCATTGATCAATGGATTAATAACTGATTGGTCCATGATCTCTATTTTTTTTTATTTTTTTTAAGTGAGAAGTATATTATATTAGGATCCTTCCAAAACTAAGGCAAAGTTACAAGATGCAGTGATAGTCATACTGTAATAGCTAGACTGCCCCAACAGAGGAGAAACCAGTCTAGCTAGCAATAGAGTTCAGCAACAGTAATAAGATAAGCTAATAAAAAGTGGTCCTGAGAAGACTGTTCATCAACTGAAAACACTATAGACTCAGACAAAATGAAACACTACAGACTCAGACACCTGGTGGATAGTCCGACCACGTGGCCTGGAGGTCCACTGTGGTCCATGATCTCTATTTAAAGAGATTGAAGGGTCATTTTTTGATGATCGATTGTGAGAAAATCTCTTTTAAAATATGTCCGTAATCCTTTTTCTTTTGAATTAATAAACCTCTCTAGGTGTTCGCGTTGGCTGGGGCCATGGATGTTTCCCTATAGGGGTTTTACCACGTCAAAGCATCGTTGTGTTGATATTTGATATGGTTGTGTGAGTGGTTATTGAAGGTTTTCATCCTTTTTGGAATACCTTTGTTGTTGAACAAAAGACCCATCGATAAAAAAACCTCCACAAAAACCTTCGACCACCCATGTTCGCTAATAACCTCTACTATAAACAGAGAAGGTATAGATTTTTTGGGGAAATTCCATAAAAAACTTCACAGGAAGGTGTTCTCATTGTCGTGTCATGTTGTTTATGTCGTTGTATTAGTAATAATAATAGACATACTTAATTCTCCATAATAAATCTCAGGTGCATATAGTGTGTGGTTGAGTAAGTTATCTTCCCCATCGAGTTTCAATTCCCTTGAAGTGGAAATGTAGGCCCATTGTGATAAGTCTAGAAGAATAGATGACATCTTGGATAGTGGACCACGCCAATGGGCTTCGAGACACCTTGACCCTTGATAACTCACAAGTTATTGAAATATATGGCTTACAAATTGTTGAATATACTCTTAGGTTAAAGTGTTAGCCAATATGATTGATCTTGGGCCTATCCCAGATCAAACTTACTCATGGTTAAAAAAAGGAAAATTACTTTTAAATAATATATTAAATTGAAAATTACTTTTCAATAATATATTAGATTAGGTGTTTTATATGGATGAGAAAATAAATTATATACATATATAAAAAAGTTTTTTTTTTTTTCAATTTTCTCTGAAAAAGTTAAAAAATATATCTATATTAATTATTTAACTTTTGTTTTTAATTTAAAATAAAACATTTCTATAAAGTATCTAAAATCATAAATGCAATATTCAATAAAAAAATTAAGTGAAACACACCTAAGTGATCATTTTGAAAAGTAATTTTCAATTTAATATATAAACAAGTCTCTACCCCATTGAGAGCATGGCTATGACTAGATACCTAATGTATAAGAACAAGTTAAACAACATGGAAGATAAGAGAATACCTAAAATTGATTCAAAATCAATTCATAACCACCATGGACTCAAGAGAGGATGACATAAAGATGCCCGGTCTTGGCTAAACTATTGGGGAATCATGGAAGAAACCATTTTGTAGAATAAATATACTGTTAAAAAATTGTCAAATCAAAATTTAAGGAAAAAATGTGGTGTGATAAAGAGTTAGAGGAAAATATAAAATTAAGGTATTTTAAAGATGTAATCAACCCTAATCTAGAAGATCAAATTTATCTATTTGTTTTGCCAAGTGTAAAGAAAAAAATAAGCATTTCTAAGATAAGAACAAATTCTCACGAGCTCCATAGTGAAACTGAGAGTTGGTCAATTCCTAAAACACCATGGGATGAAAGGGTGGGTCACCTTTGTGACACTAAGAAGGTTGAAGATGAAAAATACTTTCTCTTAGATTGTCGAGCCTATACCCATATTAGATCTCATTTTCAAAATATTTATCACACTACCAACCTTCCTAACCTCTTAACTCAACAAAAGTATGGTGATCTTAGAAAGCTTCTCTTAATACTTTTCAAGAATAGAAATAAAATTTTAAAGAATCACATGTAATCACTTACCCTCTTAAGGTCCAATAAACCAATTCAATCTTAGTGTACGTTAATCATCATCATCATTATCATATAAACCAATAAAATGTAACAACAATATATAAAAATAACATTGCTTTCATTATGAAATTTAGATTGATCTATACAAATTTTATTTAAATTACATCATTTATGTGGACTATTTGTTTTTATAAATTTTATTAATTATAATTTAGTATAAATAGTTTATATTGTTTTTATAAATTTTATTAATTAAAATTTAGTATAAATGGATGAGAAAAAACATATTAACAATGTATATTAAAAAGCATCATTTATGTAACCTTTCCAGCAACATAATTTACATTGTTTTTGTAAATGTTATTAATTATAATTTAGTATAAATGGATCAGCAACTACATATTAAGTGTATATTTCAATTATTAAAAATGTAATTAACAATGTATTATTGTTATTCATTTATTTTAAATATTAAATAGTAATTTAAAAATGATATTAATAATGAAAAATAAATTTTATAAACATATTTAAATTTAAAATAATTTACTTGTGGAATTAATAACTTAGGGGTATTTAAGTCATCAAAATTATTCTTTGGATGTTTCTTAACAAACTTGGATCACCTAAAACAAAAAATCCACACCTTAAACATTCAAGATAATCAAAATTCACTATTCATTTCAAACATTAAATTATCAGCTAACCAAAATTGAATCTTCATTTCAAGTAAAAATTAAATAAAATTAAAATAATAAAAAAAATTAATTATATGATGAAACATATTCGAATTTAAAGTTCAAATAATTTAAAATAAATTTAACCATGCATTCAATCCAAATATAAATTAATGCTACCAACCTTCCTAACCTCTTAACTCAACAAAAGTATGGTGATCTTGGAAACCTTCTCTTAATGCTTTTAGAGCACAGAAACAAAATTCTTAAGAATCACAAGTAATCACTTGCCCTCTTAAGGTCCCATAGACCAATTAGGTCTTAGTGGACATTAATCATCATCATCATCATCAATGAAAAAAAGAAATCGTGAACGATTAATAAAAAATGGAATTCATGACTAGGTTAATAAATAATAATAAAAAAAATTCAAGCCTATGCATTCAATTTCTCACCATTGCCATTGAAAGTTCAAATCTCACTCACGAAGGACACGTATCCTGGTTCTATCACTAATGAATTTGCGGAGAACTTCAATATTCAATAATGAATATCGTATCCTGCTCATGGCTTTGCTTTCTTGTGTGATTCTGTAGTGAACACACTGAATCAATCTGCAGTTATTTAAATATCTGAAGCTGCGTCGAGATATGAATAATTTTATGTTATGAGAATGAAACTCACAAAACAAGGGTATTATATTCATTTTCTTCCATATTTTCAGTCTCTGTTCAACACATTCAGTTAACTTCACTAAGTGTTATTTCATCTCTCCCTCGTTCAAAATTTTTGAATACTCGGCAATTATAGCTTTTGCAGGGAATCGATGAAGTTCAATGAAATGCTTCAATTCTATTTGGGGAATGACGCTTTTAGTATCAAACCATTGTCGAGTAAAGGGATTTCGGGCAGGCTGTTCGATTTCCCAAATGGTCTGTACAGTTTTTCTACTTACCTCTACTGGTAATCATATTGGATCATAAGTAAATTCTCAGCTGATGATAACTTTTGATGAGTTAAAGTGTTATGCTTATTTATAACGAGCAAGATGATAAGTGGAGTGGATTTAGTTGTGAAATAGTTGTTAGGAGGGGTCTCTTATCTCACAAACATCCTAATTTTATATGTTAATTTGGTGTTTAGCTTATACGTGACCTTAACATATATGTGTGTGTCCACATTCAACTTCTTATGGGGTATCACATGTGGTATGGCTTGGGGTTTAGTCCCCATCCACCATGTCCAAATCCAATGGGGTGACCCGATCCATATTGTGTGTATCAAACTTAGAATTATGGGACCACACTAGAATCCACATCAACATGATAAGAAAAACAAATTGTGTCACTCACAACATTTCGGATTGGAATACTTCACAAGTTATTGGGAACCATTATTAGTGATGGGTGCAACAATTCGAGTGGTTTTTATCGAGCGTTTTTGTGGTGTGGTTTCCTCCTTTGAAGGTTTTATGGAACATGGTATTGTGGCCCATGCTAATGTAATTCCGGTTAAGGAACTATGATTGAATTCTAATCCATGGTATGTATATATATATATATAATGATTTGTTGATTTTCCGAGTTGGATTTTAAGGATAAATCTTTGTGTACATGTGTAATTGCAATTATTTTTCTTTATATCTTAAGAATATGTATGTACATTCCAGTATTGTAAAAAGTTATCAAAAAGTATTGTATGTACATTTCTTTCCTGGAGGAAGAAATGAAAAATGCTATCAAAGAGTTTCAGAAAGGAGATTGTGGGGGACATCATTATTGGAAGATTATTGGACACAAAATACTGAGGGCAAAGCTCTATTGGCCCAATATGTTTTTTTTATGTATACAAGGAAGTTTCGAGCTACCATGAATGCCAAATCTTTGATGGGGTCTTGATTTTTTAGGGGAAATTAATCCGACATCCTCAAACCAACATAGGTGGATACCGACAACCACACACTACTTCACCAAATAGATCTAAGAAGTCCCCACAAGGAAAGCTATTGATAATGTCATCATTCAATTTTTAGAAAAAAATATTTTCTCTAGATTTGGTTGTCCAGTCAAGATCATTACTGACAATGTAGTGACATTCAAATCCAATAAAATGGAGAAATTTTGTAGTGACTATAATATAAATCTTGGCCATTCCACAACATATTACCCATAGGGTAATGGGTTGGCTGGATCATATAAAAAAATCTTGACCAATATTATTAAGAAGCTTATGTAGGAAAAACCGAAAGCTTGGCACAAAAATATCATCTATGCATTATGGGCTGACATGATTACCACTAAAAGGTCTATTTCCACATCACCTTTCTAGATCGTATGGTATAGAGGCAATTTTTTCTACCTCATTAGGAATTCCAGTGATGAGACTGCAACAAGAATAAGAATCTGAACAAAATTATGTTCTAAGGAGAATAAACCAATTAATCCATGTGCACCAAATCAGAGAACAAGTTTTCAATAAATCACAACTGCACCAAGATAAAATGAAAAAGGCTTTTGATGGACATATTAAGGAAGATGATTTCAAGGTGAATGATTTGGTACTGAAGTGTGATTCAAGGAATGAAGACAGAGGGAAACATGGCAAGTGTGATCCTCTTTTGCTGGGACCATTCAAGATTGTTGCATACCATGGGAACAATGCCTATTTGTTGCAGGAGGTTAATGGAGATATTATTGGTGGGGCACCTATGAATGGTAGGTTTTTGAAACATTATCTTGTTTAAAAAAAAAAATAATCTTTTCATTTCATTGTTGTGATGTCCCATTCCCAAGAGTAGGCCAGCAGGGAGTGACTTAGTAGTCTATATGTTCCCGTAGACTATAGTCAGGCACAAACAAGGAACAAGATGGAGAAATAAGGAGGAATTGATGGCTAAATGATGTATTAAGCCAAAATACTTAGGAAAAGTCACTTAAGCCTAAGTCAACGAAGAATTAGAATGAAAAGGTGTTAAAGGGGGGACTTAATTGACTAATTAATCACTTTAGGAGGAAAAGCGCCTAGTTTAAGTGAGTTCAATGGTGAATTATATTGGGAAAGGTATAAAGGTAGGAATTTGACCTAATTCATCATTATGCATTGTTATGATTTGATGTTGAGAGTTCCCAAAGGAGGAGGAGAGACGACCTTACTGTTTTGTGGATTTATTGAGGAAACCACCACCATTGATCAGTTTCGGTGTCACGAGACACACCCTAGCCCATCCGAGATACCATCCATGTATTTCACCATACTTTTCAAGAGTATCCATTGCAGAGTGCACAGCTCAGCTAGTGAGGGTGCAAGCTAGTTTGAGGGTTTGGAGAGCTGCATGAGACCCGTATCCAGATTGCAGGTTCCTTCCAACCCATTTGAGGTCCAGCTAGGGTGCTTCTATTGATCCATCTATCATCAAATTCTAATGGTGGAATCTTGCATATCGAATCATTCATCCATTTAGGGTGCAACTCTTCTAGACAGACATTTGGTGTTGCGTGCATAGTTTTAGAGAAGATCCGGACAAATCCTTCCGACCCATTTCCTTATTTGGGGAGATGATTGTTTTGAGCCATATAGTAGTAAATTTCGTTGGTGGAATCCTTTTGGGTGCATCCAGTGCTCCAGGAGGTGCGCAAACCCCCCAAGGGTACAGATCTAGTGCCTTAGAGACCGGATCCGAGATTCGACACTCATCCATTTTAGTCTAGAGGCCAGGGCACTTCTATTGGTGTAGTTTCTGATGCATTTTGTCGGTCCATTCTTCTGAACGAATTTTCCAGCTGGTAGCGATTACCGTATTTCTCCGGAATCACATATTTTTGTCGATCTATCCATGCATGCATCAGATCTCCTATCATCTTCTGATCATGGGTATTTTTATGTTATTTGATTGTATTCTAGTACTGATCCATGATATCCGACTGACGTTTATATTCTATATTTCCAGTAGGCTATTGTATTTCCATGCCCGAACCGTTATTATGCATGATATTGGGCAGTTGATGTTCTCTACTTTTGCATGCATCCTTTATATGTTGTTTAAACCTTAAATATGAAACATGCACATGTAATAACCCACATGCACATGAAATAACCATTAAGATCCCAAACATACAACTGAAACGCATCCAGAAACCCCTAGTGTATCAGATCTGCAAGACAGAATAGTAGATCAGTAGCAAATATCTCGATTGAGGGGATCAGGGATATTTTAGTGGTATCAAAGATTTAGTCTTGTCAACCTGTGACTAAAGAAAATGAATACAACAGAAGAACCAGATGCTTGTGAGCATGTAGGTGATGAATATGTCACTTACAATAGGCAAAGGAGAAGAAGGGACAGGCCTAACTTTCCTCCCTTCCCTCCCATTTCAGAGGAAGAGGAAGAGGCACACAGAGAAGTAGAGAGAAGAGAAGAGCGCAAGCCCGAGCGTGAAGTAGAGAGGAGGCTAGGTGACAGATATGAGCGACCAGAGGGTAGTGGTAAGACCCCCGTGGATCTATACGCAACCTTCATGCAGGTTATCAATGATATGCTAGCTATCTAGCGGACCATGTCTCAATGTTTGGCTCAGGTAGCGGATAGACTGGCTATGGTAGACATTCCGGGCACACAAGGCCCACATGTAGCACACGGGAACTTAGGGGCAGGTAGTAGACCCTAGTCACCCACTCGCACATATACCTCTACGAGTAGGATTCCGCATCCGTTGTTTCCCAGTTTCCAGAGGGTATCCCCGGTAGCATCTCAGATACCGATAGCACAGAGACCGCCCACACATGCAGATGACATTGTAGAGTACCGGAGAGAGTATGTAGCCTTGGGCCATGAATTTCATTAGGATATGACCTTAGTTGAGTATTGTAGACTTAGACTCAGGAACTGTCCTAGAGAGTCATAGAGGGGAGGGCAGCAATAGCAGGGGCATAACATTGACTTCATCTAAAAAGTTGGTAAACTTACCATACCTTCTTTTGACGGATCGTCCAAATGCATTGCCGGAGCTTGGGTACAGAAATTAGATACCTACTACAAGCTCAACCAGATGATTGAGGCAACGGCCATTAGTTTCTCCACCCTACACTTGGAGGGTGAGGCACAGGAGTGGTGGTATCACGGATTGGTGACATTGGGTCACAATCACATCACCTCCTATAGAGAGTTCATAGAGAGACTCATGGATAGATTTGATAGGAGGGATCCAGAGATCCATTTCAGAGATTTATCCTAGTTGAGACAAACTGGCACAGCAGAGGCATTCATCTCAGAGTTTCAGAGAGTAATAGTGGTAGTGACAGACATATCTCAACCCTGATTGGTCATGCTATTCATAGAAGGGCTCACAGATCCCTTGAGAGGATGGGTGAAGGTCTACCGGCCTCATACCTTGTAGGATGTCATCCGGTGCACTAGAGATTTGGTGGATTCGGTGCCAAAAACTAAACCTTTCACTAAACCCTTTGTACCACAGAGAGACAAGGATCATAAGAATCTACTAAGGGAATGGAAGCACAAGCCAAAGTTGGATGATGATACACGACGGGAGTTGATGAGAAAGAATCTTGGCTTCTCTTGCAGAGACCCTTGGGTCCCCGGGCATAGATCCATGGGGAAGGGATAGATCCACTATATTGAAGTGGGATCAGGCAGTGAGGAGGAGGATGAGGATATTCAGGCACCGAAAGACAGTGACTCAAAGACTGAGACCACTCATGAGCCAGAGCAGCAACCAAAGAAACCTCAGACATTGGTAAGGGCACAACCCCAAGAGGAGGCAAAACATCGTAGAGAGGTGAAAGGGGGAACCATAGCCACCCTTTCTGGAGTACCCAGGTACAACACTCTCAGGCTCAAGGGCCTGGTACAAGGGCAATGCATGACATTTTTAGTTGATGATGGGGCCACCCACAACTACATAGATGCATCCTTAGTAGCCAAGAGGGTATTACACACAAAGGCATTTGAGGGATTCCATGTGGCAGTGGCAGATGGATATATGATGACATGCTTGGACATGATCCTTGACTTAGAGGTCAAACTAGGCAACTACACCCTGGCTGACACATTCTATGTAGTTGACCTATCAGATATTGATGTCATGTTAGGAGTACAGTGGTTATATTCATTGGGGGAGATTGCGTTCAACTATCATACGTTGACCATGAGCTTCAGAGACGCTAGTGGATCGAGAGTTGTGCTGAGAGTCATGTCTATAGGGGCACCTCGAGCAGTATCGACAGAGAGGATGGAGCAGATATTTCATCATAGTGATGTGGCTTACGCAGCAGAGTGTTTGATCATCATACGAAAGGACTCAGAGGGTAGGGAGCAGTACCATCCATAGATCAGAGAGCTTCTGGGACATTATGAGCCAGTATTTGGGCCGATACAACTAGGGAGACCACCAGACAGGGGTTTTGAGCACATGATTGAGTTAGAGGCAAGGGCTACACTAGTGATTACAACACCCTATAAACACCCCAAGAAATCTAAGGATGAAATTGAGAAAGCAATCAAAGAATTGCTTGTTATGGGGAACATCGGGCCTGCCAGGAGTCCTTTTGCATCTTCAGTCATACTGGTACTGAAGAAGGATGGCACATTATGGATGTGCATCGATTACAGAGCACTCAATAAGAAAATGATCAAGAATCGTTACCCCATTCCACGCATAGATGAGTTGATGGATGAGTTACATGGGGTAGTGTTCTTCACTAAGATTGATCTACGTTCAGGATACCATCAAATCATCATTAGGGAGAAAGACATTGAAAAGACAACATTCCGATGCCATTTTAGAAACTTTGAGTTCTTGGTCATGCCATTTGGACTGACCAATGCACCAACCACTTTCTAGTCTTGCACGAACCATATCTTTAGAGGAGAGTTGAGGAAGTACCTTCTGATATTCTTCGACTATATATTGATCTACAACAAGACATGGGATGAGCATTTGGCACACTTGCGGAAGGTCTTTGATATTATGAAGGCACATTCTTTATATGCCAAGGAATCCAAATGTGAATTTTGCATGAGGGAACTACTGTACTTAGGGCATATCATCAGTGGGAAGGGAGTAAAGGTTCACCGCAAAAATATCAAGGCCATTGTGGATTGGCCAATGCCCAAGAATCTCACGAAGTTGAGAGGATTCTTTGGGTTATGCAGTTACTACAATCGGTTTGTCAAGGCTTTTTCATAGTTGGGAGCACCATTCACAGAATTTACAAAGAAGGGTTCTTTTCATTGGATAGAGGAATCAAAATAGACATTCAACAAAATGAAGGAGGTTATGAGCACATGCCATGTTCTAGCCCTTCCAAACTTTTCGCAGCCCTTTGTCTTAGAGTGTGACGCATCAGGGGTGGGGATTAGAGAAGTCTTGATGCAGGGGGGCCACCCGATTGTGTTTGAGAGAAGGAATCTTGACGATTCGAAGAGACTCTATCCTATTTATGACAAGGAGATTCTAGCGATCATGCATGCTTTAACCAAATTCAGGTAGTATCTAGTTGGCAACAGGTTTGTAGTGAAGATTGATCATAACAGTCTCAAGTATTTCCTTGACTAGAAAGACCTCAGTGAGAGGGAGCAGAAGTGGGTCTCAAAGATCTAAGCCTTTGACTTTGACATTGAGTATGTCAAGGGAAAAAGGAATATCGTTGTGGATGCCTTGTCCAAGAGGCCAGCAGGATGTTCGAAGATGGACATTTGTACAAATTGGAAAGCTCATTTGTTGGTGGAATACTCCATAAAAAAAAATTCTTGTGAGGTGATGGACGAAAAAGTGATTGATGATAGATACAGGGTTCTTGATGATGTCATTTTCTACAAGAAATGGATTTACTTGGTTCCAGAATCCACCCTGAAGGGGAAGATTATGAAGGTGTGTCATGATTTTCCAACAACAGGGCATCAGGGGTACTTCAAAACATATAGGCAGATCAAGGAGAGATTCTCATAGAAGGGTCTCAAGGATGATGTGTTGAAACACATACGAGAGTGCACGACTTGTCAGCAGAACAAGTCCGAGCAAACACACCCTACAGGGCTACTACAACCTCTACCCATTCCAGAGCAGAAATGGCAGAGCATTTCCATGGATTTCGTTACAGGCCTCCCTAGAGTGTAGGGCAAGGATTGTATATTTGTGGTGGTCGATAGACTGATCAAATTTGCACATTTCTTCTCCATACTCACAAACTACAAGGCCATACAGGTAGCAGAGTTGTTTTTCAGGGAGGTATTCTCGTTGCACGGGTTACCTAGGAAGATAGTCAGTGATAGGGATGGGCACTTCATCAACACATTTTGGCAGGAGATTTTCATATTGTTAGGCATAGAGCTAGCCACGAGTACCAGCTACCACCCAGAGATGGATGGGAAGACAAATATCATCAACAAATGGGTGGAAGGGTATCTAAAGAACTATGTGGGGGGGCAACAATACACTTGGGTGAGATGGTTACATATGGGTGAGTATTGCTACAACACAACTTACCATATGTCTATCAGGATGTCACCGTTCAGGGCATTGTATGGATACAATGCACCCTCCCTTATAGAGAATGTGCTTGGGGATAGAAGGGTCCTAGGGGCCAAGGATTGGGTGGAGGAGAGTCAAAGTATTCTTCACTCAATAAGGGAGACCTTCCAGTCAACTGAGAATCAACAAAAGATATATGCAGACTGACACAGAATTGAGCGCAGTTTTGAGGTAGGGGATTTAGTTTTCCTGTGATTACATCCATACTGACAATCCTCCTTGAAGAGGAGCAGAGCAGAGAAGTTGAAGACAAATTTCTATAGGCCATACGGAGTCATCAGGAGGATAGGCGAGGTGGCATACGAGCTAGAGCTACCAGAAGGTAGCAAGATTCATAATCTCTTTCACGTCTCTTACCTTAGAAAGGTTGTGGGACAATAGGTTAGCATTTCAGAGGAGTTTCCACCCTTGGATGAGGAGGGTTAGTTGGAACTAGTGCCACAGAAGGTACTAGAGTAGAGAGAGCGCAGATTGAGGAGAAGGATCATCAGAGAGTGCTTGGTTAGATGGAGGGCTCTTCCCATGGAGGATGCCACCATGGATGATTTTAAGGATGGAAATTTATTTTAAAATGTAGAAACCTTTGCGAATCTTACTAATCCTTCATATGCCAACTATAAATGATTGGTGATATTTTTGTAAAATTATTCAAATTTCTAAGGATTTTATATAGTTTTGATAAAATTTTGGCGATTCTTAAGGTAAAATAATTTTATCCTATAGAATTTGGGCGAATCATTTTTAAAATAGCGAATCTCATTTTTGGAAAAACCATGGAAAATTAGCCCATCAGCGAAATTTAGCCCCTAAAATCATCCTTGGATGCCACATGGGAGGGAGAGCATATCTTACGGCACCTAGGATTGATGTTGCTTGAGGACAGGAAATCTAGGGAAGGGAGGATTGTGATGTACCATTCCCAAGAGTAGGCCAACAGGGAGTGACTTAGTAGTCTATATGTTCTCGTAGACTATAGTCAAGCACAAACAGGGAACAAGAAGGAGAAATAACGAGGAATTGGTGGCTAAATGATGAATTAAGCCAAAATACTTAGGAAAAGTCACTTAATCCTAAGTCAACAAAGAATTATAATGAAAAGGTGTTAAAGGGGGACTTAATTGACTAATTAATCACTTTAGGAGGAGAAGCACCTAGCTTAAGTGAGGTCAATAGTGAATTAGATTGGGAAAGGTATAAAGGGAGGAATTTGACCTAATTCCTCATTATGCATTGTTATGATTTGATGTTGAGAGTTCCGAGAGGAGGAGGAGAGCTGACCTTACTGTTTTGTTGATTTCTCAAGGAAACTACCAACATTGATTGGTTTCGGTGTTGACAGACACACCCTATCCCATCAAAGATACCATCTAGGTATTTCACCGTACTTTTCAGGAGTATCCATTGCAGAGTGCACAGCTTAGCCAATGAGGGCGCAAGCTAGTTTGAGGGTTTGGAGAGCTGCACGAGACCCGTATCCAGATTGCAGTTTCCTTCCAACCCATTTGAGATCTATCCAGGGCGCTTCTATTGAGACATCTATCGTCAGATTTTGACAGTGGAATCTTGCAGATCAACTCATTCATCAATTTACGGCACAGCTCTTCCAGACAGACATTTGGTGTTTCATGTAGAGTTTTAGAGAAGATCCAGAGAAATACTTCCAACCGATATCCTTATTTGGCGAGATGATTGTTTTGAGCCATGTAGCAGAAGATTCCATTGGTGTAATCCTTTTGGGCGCATCCAGTGCTCCAGGAGGTGCGCAAACCCCCCAGTGGTCCATATCCAGTGCCTTAGAGACTGGATCCGAGATCCAACACTCATCCATTTCAGTCTAGAGGCCAGGGTGCTTCTATTGGATTAGTTTTCGATGCATTCTGATGGTCCATTCTTTCGGCCGAGTTTTCTAGCTTGTAGCGGTTACCGTATTTCTCCGGAATCGCATATTTTTGTCGATCTATCCATACATGCATCAGATCTACTATCATCTTTTGATCATGTGTATTTTTTTTCTATTTGATTGTATTCCAGTAATGATCCATGAGATCTTACTGATGTTTATATTCTATATTTCTAGTAGGCTATTGTATTTCCATGCTCGAACCGTTATTATACATGATATTGGGCAGTTGATGTTCTCTACTTTTGCATGCATCCTTTATATGTTGTTTAAACCTTAAATATACAATGTTCACATGTAATAACCCACATGCACATGCAATAACCATTAAGATCTCAAACATACAACTAAAACACATCCAAAAACCCCTAGTGTATCAGATCTGCAAGACAAAATAGTAGATCAGTAGAAAATTTCTCGATCGACGGGATCAAGGATATTTCAGTTGTAAAATAACCATTTTATTTTCATATGAATAAATTCCAATCAATAATCAATAGAAAATTGAAGCCCGAAGTGAAGGCCCTAAGTTTATGTCAAGTTTGGTCAAAGTTGTGTCAGGAGAGTTTGTAAATAAGTTCATTTTTTTAGTGTAGAGGTTTGAATCAAATAAACCCCAATGGTCAGGCACTTGGTCTACTAATCATTTTTACGTCACTGTGAGGATATCATCCCCATTGGAGCCAGCTATTAGCACCATGTTTTTTGTAGTTAGAGTCAAAGGTTTTTTCAACAAATTTCAGAGTCATTTCTTGATCTTTATAAAAATAAAAACCTTCCTGAATAACTCATGGTTGGTATGTCAAAGTTTATGAGGTCAGTGACCAATTAAATAATGTTTTGATATTTAGAGTAAGGAGTTTGGCCATAAATTGGTTAAAGGGTGTAAGGTTTGTCATGTTTAAATTCTAAAGGTCTAATTTCCTAAGTCTCGAGTCATGTCAAAAAAATAGAATGTAGGTACCAAGGTCAAGTTAAGTGGTTAGGGTAAAGTTCATGTCAAAATATATTATAGGTCATCATTACCTAATCATGAAGTTAGAAAAGTGAACAATCATAGCATTCGATATCATTTTTACTATTGAACACTTCAAAGGAGTACTTGTTGCACGAGTTCACTGTGAAAATATTTAACTTTCTTTCAAACTTCTCGTCGCTATGGATTTTCCGTCCCTTTATATAATTTCATTCCTTATCCATTCAAGAATAAATATTGGTCACCCTTCATGTTTCTCCATCACTTCCAAAACTTATGCATCATCTACAGTTTTTTCAGTAAGCTCCAAATATTTTTTTTACGAAAATATTGTGTGTTGCCAATCACAATGTAAATCTTCTATTTTGAGTTTGATGTGTATCCTCCATCACTTGCAGTCATTGTTCAAGGTTTTTCTTTGGATCATGTTGCAAATTAGCTTATGGAATGAGTTGTTTTTTTACACAGTCAACTTTATTTCTTCTGGGATAAATTTTTATTACCTACTGTAGGGAGAAAAATGGTTTAAAGGTATGCCATTAGATACTTCATGTTATATCAATTTCATCAAGCCTAAATATCGAAATTGGAAAATTGGAGCTGAGACTCCTAGTGAGTATGTCCTGGAACCTTTTGAGAAAATTTTGAAGATAATCAGGAAGTACTTCACATGTGAGGGAAGATTGGGCAAGGTGCATCCATATCACATCAGGTTACTGATGCATTTCACATGGAGAAATCCCTTAAACTTACCTTTCTTCTTGTGTCGAAGATAGGAAATATGGAAGACAGTGTCTAAGCCAAAGTTGACGAGCCAAAGAACAAATTATTCCATTTTTCATTAATTAATATGTTGTTGGTTGAAGAGATGGGAAATTTGAACAAGGACTATAATTCCTTATTGATTTCAGAAAACATTCCCAGAGACCCTAAAGGAGATATTCCCTTATCTTATAAGGAATCAACACTTCATAGATCAAAGGAGAGAAGAGGAGATGTTACTGAAAGAAGAAAAGGAAAATAAATGTAAGACACATCACTCAATCAACCAACATCCAAGAAGAGAAGAAATCTAAGTTTTACTTATGAAATTGAGGAGATCCAAGCTACCAGTAAACCGTGCACTAGGTCCTCCATCAGAATATTTCCCATAGCCACAATTTAGCCAAGGCTTGTTGAATGTGCAAACCAGGTAATTGATGAAAATAAAGTGGATCTAGGTAGGGAAGATGCAAATACTAAGGAGGTGAAACATCAACTAAGGAAAGTTCAACATGACATAGCCCAATTCTATCAAGAAAATTGAGAATTGAGAAGGGAGTTAGCAGAAAAAATTGTTGAAATATTATCATCATAGAGTCAAGCAGGTTAGAGATCTCCTACCTCACCAACAGGAGGATAAAATAATATAAATTGGCTGAAAAAGAAGATAAGAGAGGCTCAAGATGTGATCCTTGAGATCAGGGAGGAGAAAAGGATATCAAAGGAAATAATCATGGTGCATTTCCATAAATGAAGAGCATCAGTTGACGATGCATGTGCAGCTCTCTCTGTCACTCAATCAAAATTGAAAAGAAATGCATCTTTGTTGAGACAGGTGAAGAGTTTGAAAAGACAAAAAAATTCATTGAGAAGGAAAAACAGAGCCTTATAACTCCAAATGACTTAGGACAAGAAAGCTACTGAAAAAATGATTGACCCCATTTTTCGCTACCAACTAGATTCACGTGCGCAACCTTAGCATGAAGATCCCCGATGTGAAATCACTATGCAATTTTCACAACCAACATTTGCGCAACAAAAACCAAAATTTACTACACAACGATGATAGTATTGTGCAGAAATACACATGATGATTCATCACAACCAAATGATTGTGGTTTGCTAAAATAATTTATGATTGTAAATAACATCCTGGATAGTTTGTGATTGCCATATCGACTTTCCAATTTTTTGTAATTTTTGTAGATGTTGTCATTCTATTTTAAAATAACCAGATCCATAACTCGAGGAGATAGTAGTTCGATTCCTAGAAGCTAAGTGTAGCTTTACTTTCTATATATAGAGACTATTTTTATGTAAAACGAGGTGCAAAAAGTATAGACATTTTGATCCTCTAAGTGATTTCCTGAATATAAGGAAATATAATTGCAAAAGTCTTGAGTTCGTTAAGACAAATAATCTAATGGTGATGATCTGAAGATTGTACCTTTCTTTGTATGTATTTGTTGTGAATTCATATTCATTTTCACTTCTCTTCTTTTTTAAATTGGTAATTTTTAAAGTCCAGAATTCATCTAGGTGGTGCTCTAGACTGAACCGATTTAAATTTTGTTATCTTCCCAACTAAGATCTGAATTCATCCATTGTGGTGCTCTGATTTTGTTGTATGTTTATTTTCTTCTTTCACCCTACATGATCAAACTAAACACCAAAGTTCATCACCTTATTTATCCATTATTCCTCTGAGGAGTTCTATCTACCAAGAATTGTTTTCTTTGTTTTCAGGGGTTGACTCCATGTCCCTAAAAGCACTATCTTTTGTGAGTACACCTTAAAAAAATTCTTAAAGTTTTAAATCTATCCATGTTTTCAAAGCAACCTTTCCATGAGAGATCAAGTCTCAGAGAGATCCTTCTCTAGACTGGAAAGGCTAGTTTCCAGTCTTAAAGATGGTTTGTAGGTTACCTTTGTAGATTGTTTCTTCAGGCCAAAAATTTACTCAGCTTTAACAAAGACTATTCCATTGCATCCAGAGCACTCGTTTTGGTTAGGAACATTTTTTGTTTCACTCGAAAAGGTTTCTGTTTGCCCAAGATATGGCCATTTTAGTCAAATCCGGAGGTATAAAGCTTGAATACGCCATTTTTAAATTTTTGCATACTATTATTTTGGTTTTGTATTATTTTTTTCGAGGTTTACACTCTTTTAGATATGCATATGGTCTTTTCCCAGCACCCTATGGTATCTCAAAAAATCATAAACATATAGGAATATGTGCAATTTCCGGGTAAGTTAACCGAGATCTAACCCTTGTTGTCATCGAGAAGCTAAAGTTTTTTCTTGTGTGAAAACATATTTTTTTTAGCACCCTCTCTAAGGCCATCTTCCACAACAACAACAACAACAAGACTCGCAATCCTCTTGTTAAGAAATACAATATGTTTTCCTAGACCATTCGGTTAAAATTTGCCTTATTAAGTAAGATGTCTTGAGTTCAAGTCTCTCTTTTTGTTACTTTTTTTGAAAAATTCCACACTCAATTGTAAAGTGTATTTCACTTCAAGTCTAAAAGTGAATCACTATAAGTAACTTTAATATTTTATTTTAGAGTTATTTATTTTTCGTGCGGTTTTCATTTCATAAAGTAACTTCATTGTAAAAGTCATCCCCACTTCTTTTTATAAATCTGGGTCACTTCATAAAGAAAATAACACCACCAAGTGGTCATTTGGTTACCGTTAATGCATTTTTTAAAAATTGCATGACTTTCACATCCAAAGTATGTTTTTAGTGCCATTTTTTTTAAAACTGCTTAATTTTTAGAGATCTTTTCATCCAAATCATTAGTTTTGGTTTTAAAATCCATATTACCTACATATTTAATATGGATTCTTCTAGTAATATTTTTCTTACGAACACCAACAACTTCCAATGGTAATCTCATATGGAGGATTTATTAAGAGGTAAAGGTTTGTACCAGATTATCTTGGGAAAGGAAAAAAAAAACCCACTCATGTTGATATGAAAGTCAAATGGGATAATAGGAGTGACCGATCACGTGGACTAATTGGAATTTCCATCTCTCCTTATTTAATATTCTACCTTAATTAAATTGATGACCCCAATGAAGCTTGGGAAAAGATTGAATCTTTGTTTGGTAAACACAATATTATTCGAGCACAACAATTAGAAAATCAAGTACTGGCTTTAATTCCAAGTGATTTTTCTTTCATTCGAGACTATATATATATAAATAAATAACACTGATAATTTTAGGTGAAGAATGTGAGATAAAGATGGAGGAAGAGCATTGCATCTATCTTATTCTTTCTAAGATAGGTAGTGCATATTTAGTGTTTGTATATACCTTTTATGCCATGAGAGAGGCTCTAGGGAAATCTTATCAAAAACTCACTCTTTAGTCCTTTTGGGTTGCTTTAATTAAAGATGAAGATAAGCTTGTAGAAATTGGAGTGATCAACACTACAGGTACCTCCAACAAATCCTTAGTCACCCAACAATAATATAAACCCAAGAATCCCAAGAAGCAACTTCCTGACTTCAAAAAAAGGAAATAAAAGGGTCCCAAATCCACTCATACAAGTTCAAATCCTAATGGTGACAAAGGAGAAAAATATAAAAATAAGAATATTGTCACACATTGCAACATTTGTGATAAATACGGTCATAATGAGTCCAAATGTTTCAAGAAGATGACAGTTTTAGAAGCAGCAATGAAGAAGCACAACATTATTATTGATTCTATTTCTTCTTCTTCTTCTCATGGACATGCATTGTATGCTTATGGTTTCTCCTTCAATATAACTTCTACTCCTTATTTTGAGGAGTCGATTATAAATTCTAGAGCATCATATCATATTGCTA
The DNA here is from genome assembly GCA_010110895.2 of Picea sitchensis. NCBI lineage: Eukaryota > Viridiplantae > Streptophyta > Pinopsida > Pinales > Pinaceae > Picea > Picea sitchensis. The sequence goes on along the minus strand of SNQJ01S0002007.1, from coordinate 232,611 downwards.
CGGATAAAGACATATTTTCTTCTCTAAATGAATGTAACACCAAGAAAATATTTTTTGGTGATGATATATATCTTAGTCTTGTCGGATCTAGAACATTTCAAGTAGATAATGGTTAGTTCAATGATGTATTATGTGTTCTAAGTATTTCTTGCATCCTTCTATCAGTATATTAAATCAGTCATTTAGGTGAAGGTAAAATCGTAGAGTTTTCACCTCACCAAGTTGTAATCAAGGATATAAAAGATCTTAAGCATGTTCTTACAACTAGAATTGTTGATGATATTACCAGGTTCTACAATTTTGACAACTTTGGGTCATCATCCTTTTCATCAGCTTTTGTTGCTCATAGCGATGACTTGAGAAAACTTTGGCATGAGGAGTTTGGTCATCTAAACTATTGGTGATTGCATCAAATATGTAATCAACAAATGGTGACTCGTATTCCTCCTATTTCATTCATACATGGTGTTTGTGCCGGTTGTGTTCTCGACCAACATTATCAAGAAATTTTTGACAAACGTTCCTCTTGTCACGCCTCAGTTCCTTTGCAACTTGTTCACAGTGATTTGTGTGGTCCACTTTCTACTCCTTATTTTTCTAGGTGAAAGTGTTTACTAACCTTAATTAATGAATTTTCCATACGTACTTGGGTTTACTTCTTAAAACTTAAGAATTTTTTTTTTACAAGTTCTTGGCCTACAAGGCCCTTGTAGAAAAGAAATATGAACATCAAAGCCAAAATTTAAGAACATATAATGGAGGTGAATATCTGAACAATAATTTTACAAGTTACTACACTACACAGGAAATCCAAATGCAACACAATGTTCCATATACACCACAAAAAAATGGTGTTGCTGAGATAAAGAACCACACATTAAACGAAATGGCTAATTGTATGATCCAATCTAAGGGATTAAATATAAAGTATTAGGCGTAATCCATCAACTGTGCAAATTACATAGTAAATCACACTCCTAGAAAGGATCTTAAAAGTATAACATCAGAAGAATCTTGGACTAAAATTAAACTAGATGTAAGTCACTTGCCTGTATTTGGAGGTAAAGCGCAGACTCACATTCCAAATGAGAAAAGGAAAGAATTGCAGCCTAAAAGTGAGAAGTGTATATTTGTTGGTTATTCTAAATATTTCAAAGGTTATATAACTCTTCAACCACATTGTAATGAAATTATTATTAGAAGAGATGTTAAATTTCATGAAAATCCTTTGGCCTACGAGCCTAATTCGACGATTGTGCCTTCTTCGTCCTACGAGCTATCTTCAAAGTTTTTTCCTTCTTTTGTTCCTATTCTAGTTTCTTCTTCAGATAATGAAAGTGAGGATGAAAATCCACCTCCTTCTGCTCACCTTCCTCCAAATGAGTTCTTTAAACCTAAACCAACACCAACTCCTTCACTTCGTAGATGGATCCTTTGAACACAAGAAGAAACTAGTGATCTTTTCAGTGATCCTTCATATCAACATTATACATGTTCACAGTTCCAGGGAGCTTATTCTCTTTTGTCTCAAGTTTTAGAGACTCATGATCTAGAGACATGTGTAGAAGCTTCACATCATCCAAATTGGGATACAACAATGAATAAAGAGTATCATTCTTTAATGTAAACTGATACTTGGGATATTGTACCTCTTCAAAAAGGAAAAAAACTTGTCAAATGTAAATGGGTCTATAGAAATAAGTATGCATCAAATAGAAGTATTGAAAGAAAAGGCTTCGTTAGTTTACAAAGAATTTTCCCAAGTTGAAGGAATCGACTATAATGAAACATTTTCCCCTGTAGCCAAAATGAATTCCATCTTCCTTTTTCTTTCCCTTGATGTCTCACATAAATGGGAGGTCCATCAGATGGATGTTAAATCCTCGTTCTTGCATGAAGATTTGCAAGAAGAAATCAACATGGAAAAACGTCCTAGGTATGTCCAGAATGAATCTAGCCTTGTTTTTTGCCTTAATAAATCTCTTTATTGTCTTAAGCAGGCTTTCTGAGCTTGGTATGCCAAAATGGATATCTTTCTTATTGACATTGGATTGACTATATGTCATTATGATCCTAATGTCTATACCAAGAAATTAGAAATTCATCTCATCATCCTTGTCCTTTATGTTGATGACCTTATCCTTACTGCTAGTGACTCAAATTTTAAACCAACCCCTTCTCCCTTCCAGTCTAGAGTCAAGCATACTTCCACCTCTACTTCTCTCGAATTTTTTGCCACCCTGTACCATTAGTTAGTTGGTAGTCTATTATACTTGACTCATACTCGTCTTGATCTTTCCTTTTATGTTGGTGTTGTTGCCCGGTATATGAAAATACCCCATGAAAGCCATTGGAAAGCAACCAAAAGGATACATCGTGATGTTCTTGGTACAATTCAGTTCAAGATACATTAGAGTTTAGGGGGGATTCCTTTATTGGTTGGTTTCACTGATTTAAATTGGGTTGGTGACCCTGATGATCGAAAGTAAATTGTAGATTATGTTTTTAGCCTTGGTTCAGGACATGTCACTTGGTCATCTAATAAACAATAGACTATTACAATTTCTTCAGCAGAATCATAGTACCGAGATGCAGTAAATGCAAGTTAGGAATCCTTGTGGCTTCGACAGATCCTTTCATAGTTTGGATTGCAGCAGTAACATCTAACCAGCCTTTGGTGCAACAATTAGAGTAGCATCAAACTCACGGAATACCCAATTCAACATCAGCACAAAAAACACATCAACCTACACATGAACCTCATCAGAAAGCTCATTCATGATCAAGTTATTGAAGTGCTCATTTCCCCTAGAGAAGATCAAGTTATAGACATTTTCATAAAGTCTCTTACAGAAGTGAAGTTTTCCAATCTTCAATCTATGTTAGGATATCGATAAGTTTTCATCAAGGGGGGATAGGCTCTAATGCCTCTTTCCTTCTCCTATTGTGTCAATATTGTAAATCCTTCAATCATATCCCAAGTTGTTCTTAAGGGGACATGTTTGGATATTTAGACTCTTAAGAGTTAGTTAAGATCTACTTGGTCTAATCTATCATTAGGTAAAAGTGTGTTTCTTAGCGTGTTTCTTTAGTATGCATTAGTATGCATTTGTAGTTAGGAAATATGACGGTCATGATATGTTC
>SNQJ01S0002007.1:209648-229417 GCA_010110895.2 Picea sitchensis | reverse complement strand
TAGAATGGTAATTGAGGGGTTTGGAAACCTGGGTAGTGAATTGGTACACTACAAATTGGTATGTGTACAAAAGGGGACACTACAATATTGATCCATCTATCATCATATTCTGACAGTGGAATCTTGCAGATCAATTCATTCATCCATTTAGGGTGCAACTCTTCCAGACAAACATTTGGTGTTGCATGTAGAGTTTCAGAGAAGATCCAGAGAAATCCTTCCGACCCATTTCCTTATTTGGTGAGATGATCATTTTGAGCCATATAGCAGTAGATTCCATTGGTGGAATCCTTTTGGGCTCATCTAGTGCTCCAGGAGGTGCGCAACCCCCCCAGGCGTCCAGATCCAGTGCCTTAGAGACCGGATCCGAGATCTGACACTCATCTATTTTAGTCTAGAGGCCAGGTCACATCTATTGGAGTACTTTCTGGTGCATTCTGATTGTCCATTCTTCCAACTGAGTTTTCTAGCTTGTAGTGGTTACCGTATTTCTCTGGAATCACATATTTTTGTCGATCTATCCGTGCATGCATAAGATCTTCTATAATCTTTTGATCATGGGTATTTTTGTGTTATTCAATTGTATTCCAGTACTGATCCATGAGATCTTACTGATGTTTATATTCTATATTTCCAGTAGGCTATTGTATTTGCATGCTCGAACTGTTATTATACATGATATTGGGCAGTTGATGTTCTCTACTTTTGCATGCATCCTTTATATGTTGTTTAAACCTTGAATATGAAACATGAACATGTAATAACCCACATGCACATGCAATAACCATTAAGATCTCAAACTTACAACTAAAACACATCCAGAAACCCCCAGTGTATCAGATCTGCAAGACAGAATAGTAGATCAGTAGAAAATTTCTCGATCGGCGGGATCAGGGATATTTCAATTGTAAAATAACCATTTTATTTTCATATGAAGCAATTCCAATCAATAATCAATAGAAAAATTAAGCCTAAAGTGAAGGCCCTAAGTTTATGTCGAGTTTGGTCAAAGTTGTGTCAAGAGAGTTTGTAAATAAGTTCATTTTTTTAGTGTAGACGTTTGAGTCAAATAAACCCCAATGGTCAGGCACTTGGTATACTAATCATTTTTACCTCACTGGGAGGATATCATCCCCATTGGAGCCAGATGTTAGCACCATGTTTTTTGTAGTTAGAGTCAAAGGTTTGTCCAAAAAAATTTAGAGTCATTTCTTGATCTTTATAAAAATAAAAATTTTCCTGAATAACTCATGGTTGGTATGTCAAAGTTTATGAGGTCAGTGATCAATTAAAGAATGTTTTGATATTTAGAGTAAGGAGCTTGGCCATAAATTGGTTAAAAGGTGTAAGGTTTGTCATGTTTAAATTCTAAAGGTCTAATTTCCTAAGTCTCGAGTCATGTCAAAAAAATAAAATTTAGGTACCAAGGTCAAGTTAAGTGGTTAGGGTAAAGGTCATGTCAAAATATATTATAGGTCATCATTACCTAATCATGAAGTTAGAAAAGTGAACAATCATAGAACTCCATATCATTTTTACTATTGAACACTTCAAAGGAGTACCCGTTGCACGAGTTCACTGTGAATATATTTAATTTTCTTTCAAACTTCTCGTCGCTATGGATTTTACGTCCCTTTCTGTAATTTCATTCCTTATCCATTCAAGAATAAATATTGGTCACCCTTCATGTTTCTCCATCACTTCCAAAACTTATGCATCATGTACAGTTTTTTCAGTAAACTCCAAATATTTTTTTTACGAAAATATTGTGTGTTGCCAATCGCTATGTAAATCTTCTATTTTGAGTTTGTTGCATATCCTCCATCACTTGCAGTCATTGTTCAAGGTTTTTATTTGGATCATGTTGCAAATTAGCTTATGGAACGAGTTGTTTTTTTATACAGTCAACTTTATTTCTTATGGGATAAATTTTTATTACCTACTGCAGGGAGAAAAATGGTTTAAAGGTATGCCATTAGATACTTCATGTTATATCGATTTCATCAAGCCTGAATATCGAAATCAGAAAATTGGAGCCGAAACTCCTAGTGAGTATCTCCTGAAACCTTTTGAGAAAATTTTGAAGATAATCAGGAAGTACTTCACCTGTGAGGGAAGATTGGGCAAGGTGCATCCATATCACATCAGGTTACTGATGCATTTCACATGGAGAAATCCTTTAAACTTACCTTTCTTCTTGTGTCGAAGCTTGGAAAGATGGAAGACAATGTCTAAGACAAAGTTGATGAGTCAGAGAACAAATTATTCCATTTTTCATTAATTAATATATTGTTGGTTGAAGAGATGGGAAATTTTAACAAGGACTGGAATTCCTTATTGATTTCAGAAAACATTCTGAGAGACCTTAAAGGAGATATTCCCTTATCTTCTAAGGAATCAACACTTCATAGATCAAAGGAGAGAAGAGGAGATGTTACTGAAAGAAGAAAATGAAAGTAAATGTAAGACACATCACTCAGTCAACCAACATCCCAGAAGAGAAGAAATCTAAGATTTACTTATGAAATTGAGGAGATCCAAGCTACCAGTAAACCGTGCACTAGGTCCTCTGTCAGAATATTTCCCATAGCCACAATTCAGCCAGGGCTTGTTGAATGTGAAAACCAGGTAATTGATGAAAATAAAGTGGAGCTAGGTATGGAAGATGCAAATACTAAGGAGGTGAAGCATCAACTAAGGAAAGTTCAACATGACATAGCCCAATTCTATCAAGAAAATTGAGAATTGAGAAGGGAGTTAGAAAAAAAATTTATTGAAATATTATCATCATAGATTCAAGCAGGTTAGAGATCTCCTACCTCACCAACAGGAGGATAAAAGAATATAAATTGTCTGAAAAAGAAGATAAGAGAGGCTCAAGATGTGATCCTTGAGCTCAGGGAGGAGAAAAGGATATCAGAGGAAATAATCATGGCGCTTTTCCATAAATGAAGAGCATCAGTTGACGATGCATGTGCAGCTCTCTCTGACACTCAATCAAAATTGAAAAGAAATGCATCTTTGTTGAGACAGGTGAAGAGTTTGAAAAGACAAAAAATTTCATTGAGAAGGAAAAACAGAGACTTATAACTCCAAATGACTTAGGACAAGGAAGCTACTGAGAAAATGAATCACCCCATTCTTAGCTACCAACTAGATTCACATGCGCAACCTTAGCATGAAGATCCCCAACATGAAATCACTATGCAATTTTCACAACCAACATTTTTGCAACAAAAACCAAAATTTACTATGCAACGATGATTGTATTGTGTAGAAATACACATGATGATTCATCACAACCAAATGATTGTGGTTTTCTAAAATAATTTATGATTGTAAATAACATCGTGGATAGTTTGTGATTGCCATATCGACTTTCCTATTTTTGGTAATTTCTGTAGATGTTGTCATTCTATTTTAAAATAACTAGATCCATAACTCGAGGGGATAGTAGTTCGATTCCTAGAAGCTAAGTGTAGCTTTACTTTCTATATATAGAGACTATTTTTATGTAAAACATGGTGTAAAAAGTATAGACATTTTGATCCTCTAAGTAATTTCCCGAATATAAGGAAATATAATTGCAAAAGTCTTGACTTTGTTAAGACAAATACTCTAATGGTGATGATTTGAAGATTGTATCTTTCTTTGTATGTATTTGTTGTGAATTCATATTCATTTTCACTCCTCTTCTTTTTTAAATTGGTAAATTTTAAAGTCTAGAATTCATCTAGGTGGTGCTCTAGACTGAACCGATTTAAATTTTGTTATCTTCCCAACTAAGATCTGAATTCATCCATTGTGGTGCTCTGATTTTGTTGTATGTTTATTTTCTTATTTCACCCTACATGATCAAACTAAACACCAAAGTTCATCACCTTATTTATCCTTTATTCCTCTGAGGAGTTCTATCTACCAAGAATTGTTTTCTTTGTTTTCAGGGGTTGACTCCATGTCCCTAAAAGCACTATATTTTGTGAGTAGACCTTAAAAAATTTCTTAAAGTTTTAAATCTATCCATGTTTTCAAAGCAACCTGTCCATGAGAGATCAAGTCTCAGAGAGATCCTTCTCTAGATTGGAAAGGCTAGTTTCCAGTCTTAAAGATGGTTTGTAGGTTACCTTTTTAGATTGTTTCTTCAGGCCAAAAAATTACTTAGCTTTAACAAAGACTATTCCATTGCATCCATAACACTCGTTTTGGTCAGAAAATTTTTTTGTTTCACTCGAAAAGGTTTTTTTTTGCCCAAGATATGGCCATTTTAGTGAAATCCGGAGGTATAAAGCCTGAATACGCCATTTTTAAATTTTTTCATACTATTATTTTGGTTTTATATTTTTTTTTTTCGGGGTTTCTACTCTTTTAGTTATGCATATGGTCTTTTCCCCGCACCCTATGGTATCTCATAAAATCATAAACATATAGGAAAATGTGCAATTTCCAGGTAAGTTAACCGAGATCTAAACCTTGTTGTCATCGAGAAGATAAAGTTTTTTTTTGTGTGAAAATATTTTTTTTTTAGCTCGCTCTCTAAGGCCATCTTCCACAACAACAACAACAATAACACTCGCAATCCTCTTGTTAAGAAATACAATATGTTTTCCTAGACCATTTGGTTAAAATTTTCCTTATTAAGTAAGATATCTTGAGTTCAAGTCTCTCTTTTTGTTACTTTTTTTGAAAAAATCCACGCTCAATTGTAAAGTGTATTTCACTTCAAGTATAAAAGTGAATCACTATAAGTAACTTTAATATTTTCTTTTAGAGTTATTTATTTTTCATACGTTTTCATTTCATAAAGTAACTTCATTGTAAAAGTCATCCCCACTTCTTTTTATAAATGTGGGTCACTTCATAAAGAAAATAACACCACCAAGTTGTCATTTGGTTACCGTTAATGCAGTTTTTAAAAATTGCATGACTTTCACATCCAAAGTATGTTTTTAGTGCCATTTGTTTTAAAACTGCCCAATTTTTAGAGATCTTTTCATCCAAATCATTAGTTTTGGTTTTTAAATCCATATTACCTACATATTTAATATGGATTCTTCTAGTAATATTTTTCTTACGAACATCAACTACTTCCAATGGTAATCTCATATGGAGGATTTATTAAGAGGTAAAGGTTTGTACCAGATTATCTTGGGAAAGGAAAAAAAACCCACTCATGTTGATATGAAAGTCAAATGGGATAATAGGAGTGACCAATCACATGGACTAATTGGAATTTCCATCTCTCCTTATTCAATATTCTACCTTAAATAAATTGATGACCCCGATGAAGCTTGGGAAAAGATTGAATCTTTTTTTGGTAAACACAATATTATTCGAGTAGAACAGTTAGAAAATCAAGTAATGGATTTAATTCCAAGTGATTTTTCTTTCATTCGAGACTATATATATAAATAAAAAACATTGATAATTTTAGGTGAATAATGTGAGATAAAGATGGAGGAAGAGAATTGCATCTATCTTATTCTTTCTAAGCTAGGTAGTGCATATTTAGTGTTTGTATATACCTTTTATGCCATGAGAGAGGCTCTAGGGAAATCTTATCAAAAACACACTCTTTAGTCCTTTTGGGTTTCTTTAATTAAAGAGAAAGATAAGCTTGTACAAATTGGAGTGATCAACACTACAGGTACCTCCAACAAATCTTTAGTCACCCAACAATAAGATAAACCCAAGAATCCCAAGAAGCAACATCCTGACTACAAAAAAAAGAAATAAAAGGGTCCCAAATCCACTCATACAAGTTCAAATCCTAATGGTGACAAAGGAGAAAAATATAAAAATAAGAATACTGTCAGACATTGAAACATTTGTGATAAATACGGTCATAATGAGTCTAAATGTTTCAAGAAGATGACAATTTTAGAAGCAGCAATGAAGAAGCACAACATCAATATTGATTCTACTTCTTCTTCTTCTTCTTCTTCTTCTCATGGACATGCATTTTATGATTATGGTTTCTCCTTCAATATAACTTCTACTTCTTCTTTTGAGGAGTCGATTATCGATTCTAGAGAATCATATCATATGGCTACGGATAAAGACATATTTTCTTCTCTAAATGAATGTAACACAAAGACAATATCTTTTGGTGATGATATATATCTTAGTGTTGTGGGATCTAGAACAGTTCAAGTAGATAATGGTCATTTCAATGATGTATTCTATGTTCCAAGTATTTCTTGCAACTTTCTATCAATATATTAAATCAATCATTTAGGTGAAGGTAAAACCGTAGAGTTTTCACCTCACCAAGTTGTAATCAAGGATATAAAAGATTTTAAGCATGTTCTTACAACCAGAATTGTTGATGATATTACCAGGTTCTACAAGTTTGACAACTTTGGGTCATCATCCTTTTCATCAGCTTTTGTTTCTCATAGCGATGACTTGAGCAAACTTTTGCATGAGCAGTTTGGTCATCTAAACTATTGGTGATTGCATCAAATATGTAATCAACAAATGGTGACTCGTTGTCCTCCTATTTCATGCATACATGGTGTTTGTGCTGGTTGTGTTCTCGACCAACATTATCAAGAAATTTTTGACAAACGTTCCTCTTGTCACGCCTCGGGTCCTTTGCAACTTGTTCACATTGATTTGTGTGGTCCACTTTCTACTCCTTATTTTTCTAGGTGAAAGTATTTATTAACCTTAATTAATGACTTTTCCAGACGTTCTTGGGTTTACTTCTTAAAACTTAAGAATTTTTTTTTGACAAGTTCTTCGCCTATAAGGCCCTTGTAGAAAAGCAATCTGGACATCAAATTCAAAAGTTAGGAAAATATAATGGAGGTGAATATCTGAACAATAATTTTACAAGTTACTACACTACACAGGAAATCCAAATGGAACACAATGTTCCATATACACCACAAAAAAATGGTGTTGCTAAGAGAAAGAATTGTACATTAAATGAAATGGTTAATTGTATGATCCAATATAAGGGATTAAATATAAAGTATTAGGCATAAGCCATCAACTGTGAAAATTACATAGTAAATCACACTCCCACAAAGGATCTTAAAAGTATAACATCGAAAGAATCTTGGACTAAAATTAAACTAGATGCAAGTCACTTGTGTGTACTTGGAAGTATAGCTTGGGCTCACATTCCAGATGAGAAAAGGAAAGAATTGCAACCTAAAAGTGAGAAGTGTATATTTGTTGGTTATTCTGAATATTTCAAAGGTTATATAATTCTTCAACCACATTGTAATGAAATTATTATTAGAAGAGATGTTAAATTTCATGAAAATCCCTTGGCCTAAGAGCCTAATTCGACGATTGTTCCTTCTTTGTCCTGCGAGCCATCTTCAAAGTTTTTTCCTTCTTTTGTTCCTATTCTAGTTTCTTCTTCAGATAATGAAAGTGAGGATGAAAATCCACCTCCTTCTGCTCACCTTCCTCCAAATGAGTCCTTTGAACCTGAACCAACACCAACTCCTTCACTTCGTAGATGGATCCTTTCAACACAAGAAGCAACTGGTGATCTTTTTGGTGATCCTTCATATCAACGTTAGACACGTTCACAGTTCCAGGGAGCCTATTCTCTTTTGTCTCAAGTTTTAGAGACTCATGATCTAGAGACATTTGTAGAAGCTTCACATCATCCAAATTGGGATACAACAATGAATAAAGAGTATCATTCTTTAATGTAAACTGATACTTGGGATATTGTACCTCTTTGAAAAGGAAAAAAACTTGTCAAATGTAAATGGGTCTATAGAAATAAGTATGCATCAAATGGAAGTATTGAAAGAAAAGGCTCCGTTAGTTTCCAAAGGCTTTTCCTAAGTTGAAGGAATCGACTATAATGAAACATTTTCCCCTGTAGCCAAAATGAATTCCATCTGCCTTTTTATTTCCCTTGATGCCTCACATAAATGGGAGGTCCATCAGATGGATGATAAATCCTCCTTCTTGCACAAAGATTTGTAAGAAGAAATTGACATGGAAAAACCTCCTAGGTATGTCCAGAATGAATCTAGCCTTGTTTTTTTCCCTAAGAAATATCTTTATTGTCTTAAGAAAGCTTCTCAAGCTTGGTATGCGAAAATGGATATCTTTCTTATTGACACTGGATTGACTATATGTCATTATGATCCCAATGTCTATACCAAGAAAGTAGAAATTCATCTCAACATCCTTGTCCTTTATGTTGATGACCTTATCCTTATGGCTAGTGACTCAAAAATTTAAAACCAACCCCTTCTCCCTTCTAGTCTGGAGTCAAGCATACTTACACCTCTACTTCTCCCAAATTTGATGCCAACCTGTACCATTATTTAGTTGGTAGCCTATTATACTTCACTCATACTCGTCTTGATCTTTCCTTTTATGTTGGTGTTGTTGCCCGGTATATGAAAACACCCAATGAAAGCCACTGGAAAGCAACCAAAAGGATACATCACGATGTTCTTGGTACAATTCAGTTCAAGATACATTAGAGTTCAGGGGGGATTCCTTTATTGGTTGGTTTCATTGATTTAAATTGGGTCGGTGACCCTGATGATCGAAAGTAAATTGTAGGTTATTTTTTTAGCCTTGGTTCAAGACATGTCACTTGGTCCTGTAATAAACAACATACTATTACAATTTCTTTAGCAGAATCATAGTACCGAGATGCAATAAATGCAAGTTAGGAAACCTTGTGGCTTTGACAGATCCTTTCATAGTTTGGATTGCAGCAGTAACATCTAAGCAGCCTTTGGTGCAACAATTAGAGTAGCATCAAGCTCACGAAATACCCAATTCAACATCAGCACAAAAAACGCATCAACCTACACATGCACCTCATCAGAAAGCTCATTCATGATCAAGTTATTGAAGTGCTCATTTTCCCTAGAAAAGATCAAGTTGTAGACATTTTCATAAAGTCTCTTACAGAAGTGAAGTTTTCCAATATTCAATCTATGTTAGGAGATCAATAAGTTTTCATCAAGGGGGGATAGGCTCTAATGCCTCTTTCCTTCTCCTATTATGTCAATATTGTAAATCCTTCAATCCTATCCCAAGTTGTTCTTAAGGGGGGATGTTTGGATATTTAGACTCTTAAGAGTTAGTTAATATCTACTTGGTCTAATCTATCATTAGGTAAAAGTGTGTTTCTTAGCGTGTTTCTTTAGTATGCATTAGTATGCATTTGTAGTTAGGAAATATGACAGTCATGATATGTTACTCACAAATAGTGATCTGACGGTTCATATTGTCCTTGATCTTAATGATCATTGATCAATGGCTTAGCACCCAATTAGTCCATGATCTTTATTTAAAGAGCATGGAGGGTCATTTGTTGATGATCAATTATGATAAACTCTCTTGTAAAATATGTCTATAATCTCTTTTCTTTTGAATTAATAAACCACTCCAAGTGGTTGTGTTGGTTGGGGGTTGTGGATGTTTCAATATAGGGGTTTTACCATGTCAAAACATCGTTGTGTTGATATTTGATATGGTTGTGTGAGTGGTTACTGAAGGTTTCATCTTTTTTGGAATACCTGTGTTTTCAAACAAAAGGCGCATCAATAAAAATACCTCCACAAAAACCTTCGAATGCCCACCTTCGCTAACAACCTCTGTTATAAACAGAGAAGGTATAGATTTTTCGGGGAGATTCCATAAAAACCTTCGCAGGAAGGTGTTCTCAATGTCGTGCCACATTCTTTATGTGTTTGTACTAGTAATAATAATAGACATACTTAATTCTCGATAATAAATATCAGGTTCATATAGCGTGTGGTTGAGTAAGTTATCTTCCCCATCGAGTTTCAATTCCCTCGAAGTGTAAATGTAGGCCCATTGTTATAAGGCTAGAAGAATAGATGACACCTTGGATAGTGGACCACGTTGATGGGCTTCAAGACACCTTGGCCCTTGCTAACTCACAAGTTATTGAAATATATGGCTTACAAGTTGTTGAATATACTCTTGGGTTAAAGTGTTAGCCAATATGATTGATGTTGGGCCTATCCTAGATCAAACTTACTCATGGTTAAAAAAAAGAAACTTACTTTTCAATAATATATTAAAATGAAAATTACTTTTCAATAATATATTAGATTAGGTGTTTTTTATTGATGAGAAAATAAATTATATAAATATATAAAAGAGTTTTTTTTTTCAATTTTATTTGAAAAAGTTAAAAAAAATATCTATATTAATTATTTAACTTTTGTTTTTAATTTAAATAAAACATTGTTATAATTCAATAAAAAATTATGTGAAACACACCTAAGTGATAATTTTGAAAAATAATTTTCAATTTAATATATAAACAAGCCTCTTCCTCATTGAGAGTATGGCTATGACTAGATACCTAATGTATAAGAACACAAACAACATGGAAGACAAGAGGCTACCTAAAATTTATTCAAAATCAATTCATAACCACCATAGACTCAAGAGAGGATGACATATAGATGCCCGGTCTTGGCTAAACTATTGAGGAATCATGGAAGAAACCATTTTGCAGAATAAAGATACTATTAAAAAAAACGTCAAATCAAAATTTAAGGAAAAAATGTGGTGTAATAAAGAGTTAGAGGAAAGAAAAAAAATAAGATCAAAATTATCTATCTATTTTTCCAAGTGTAAAGAAAAAAATAAGCATTGCTAAGATAAGAACAAATTCTTATGAGCTTCATAGTGAAACTGGGCATTGGTCAGTTCCTAAAACGTCATGGGATGAAAGAGTGTGTCACCTTTGTGACAGTAAGAAGGTTGAAGATGAAAAACACTTTCTCTTAGATTGTCCATCCTATACCCATATTAGATCTCATTTTCAAAATATTTATCACACTACCAACCTTCCTAACCTCTTAACTCGACAAAAGGATGGGGATCTTGGCAAGCTTCTCTTAATGGTTTTCGAGCACAAAAACAAAATTCTAAAGAATCACAAGTAATCACTTACCCTCTTAAGATCCGATAGACCAATTTGATCTTAGTAGACGTTAATCATCATCATCATCATCATCATCATATAAACCAATAAAATGTAACATCAATATATAAAAATAGCATTGCTTTCATTATGAAATTTAGATTCATCTATACAAGTTTTATTTATATTACAATATATAAAGATAACAGTGCTTTACACCATATACAAAAACACTATGAAATTTAGATTCATCTATACAAATTTTATTTAAATTACATCATTTATGTAACTTATTTGTTTTTATAAAATTTATCAATTAAAATTTAGTATAAATGGATGAGAAAAAACATATTAACAATGTATATTAAAAAGCATAATTTATGTAGCTTTCTACCAACATAATTTACATTGTTTTTATAAATGTTATTAATTATAATTTAGTATAAATGGATCAGCAACCACATACTAAGTGTGTATTTCAATTATTAAAAATGTAATTAGCAATGTATTATTGTTATCTATTTATTTCAAATATTAAATAGCAACTTAAAAATAACATTAATGATGAAATTTTTTTTTACAAACATATTCAAATTTAAAATAATTTAAATTGTGGGACTAATAACTCACGGTATTTAAGTCATCAAAATTACTCTTCGAATCATCAAAATTACTTTTTGGGTGTCTCCTAACGAACTTGGATCACCCAACACACAAAATCCACACCTTAACCAATCCAGCTAATCAAAATTGATTATTCATTTCAAACATTAAATTGCGAGTTAACCAAAATTGAGTATAAAATATTAAAATAATAATAAAAAAAATTAAAATAATAATTAAAATATTAAAATAATAAACACTAGAATCCACATCAACATGATAAGAAAAAAAAAAAATTGCCCAAAGGGGTTGGATCCAATGGTGGAAAGCGAGGAGTTTTTCACTGTTGGGCAAGGTTCAATTATCGTGAGGGCTTTACCTGGAGCCATGGGGACACCTTGAGGTAGTGGTCGAACATGTGGTTGCACCCAGAGATACCATATTAAATGGTATCGTGACCCATGCACACATAAGTGGATCAAATCCCACCCCCATGTCCTTCAAATAAAGTTACTGGTTTTCATATTTTACTCCTCGGGTAACATCATAGTAGAGGATTAGTTAGCACCGTTTGATAGTTTTTTTAGGGTTTTGCAGGTATCTCCTATCCTCCATGGCGGTCGGTGCCCCCCCTGCTCTAGCTCACACCTCTTCAGACCCCTTTTCCAAGCCCGACGGGGGTTGCTCCGTCCTCCCCCGCCCAGATCAGGGTCCCTCTATGGGATGTGCGGGACTGGATTCTTTCAAGGATATGGATTACCTTCGAGGGGGTTCCTCTACTCTGAATACTTCGATTGTTGAAGCCCCCGTAGTTTCTATCCAGATGCCATCGGAAGCACTGGTGTTTTCCTCTCAGCTCAACAAGCATGCCCTGGTTTGCAGGTTCAATGGGTTCTGGCCGAGTCTGGTTGATCTTCGCTCCTGGATCGACTTCGAATGGTCCCCACTTCTTGAGGGTGAGGTTTCAGTCTACCCCTTTGCGAAGGGTTTTTTCGCAGCTATCTTTGATTCTTCTGATGAAAGAGACTCGGTTTCCAGCTCCGGGCCGTGTTTATGGGGCAGAGCAGGGTTGTCCATGCAATCGTGGACCCCTGACTTTGATCCAGCCACGGCCTCTATTTTTTCTGCTCCAGTCTGGGTGCGTCTCCCGTCACTTCCCCTGCACTTTCGGGGGGACAAATCTCTTGAATCTATTGGAAATGGCATAGCGAAATTTCTCTGGAAATGCCCTAAAGCTGCCCCAATCAACTCCACCTTTGCTCGGATCTGTGTAGAGATGGAATTCAACAAGGGTTTCCCAACAGAAATCATCCTCCTCAGAAAGAACTACTCTTGGACCCAGAAGACCGATTTCGAGAACCTCTGCTTCAGATGGAGGGTATGTTTTGAAACAGGGCACATAGCCAGCAACTATGAGAAGTCATCCGGAAAAATAAGATCATCCCGAAGCCAAAGGCCCACTTGGTGGACATGCGTGCACCTGGAGAAGCAATCTGAGGCAAAGATCCCGCCGCCAAAAGCTGAAGGGGAATCCGTCTCCGTCCCCAAAGAACCTGTTAAGGGGGAGGATCTAGCGGAAATAGCTCTACCCAGATCTTCAAGCCCAACCCAGCAAGCCTCAAGCTAGGCTGATATTGCTGAGGCAGAAGAAGCATAAGCTCGGTCGGAAACTCATAACTAGGGTCAAAGCAATGAATGGCAGATCACAACAAAAAAGAAAAAAACCGTCTATCAGCGGAAAGATGTAATGATGCGAAGCAGATCTGGCTCACTGAAATAACTTTTAGATGTTGAAACAATGCTGGAACACATGTTGAAACACCACAGTAACAATTGTTGAAACAGTACTGAGACATATGCTGAAATAGTGCTGAGACTTATGCTGAAACAATGATTGGAGTTTCGGCAATTAAATTTAATCCAACTCTATTAGAAGACATACAGGAACTAGTTCAGTTCACAAGTCTATAGCTATAGAAGTAGAATGGTTCAAAAAGACAGGCCCGAAGAAATTCGAGGCCATTTTGTAATCGGATCTGTAGCTAGTCCACCCCATTAATATAATCTATAACCGTTTCTGTCAAAAAAAAACATGATAAGAAAAAAAATTATGTCACTGACAAGATTTCGGATTGGAATGCTTCACAAGTTATTGGGAACCATTATTAGTGATGGGTGCAACAATTCGAGTGGGTTTTATCGTTAAATCTATTGTTGAAGTGCATAGTAATAGATGGCCTCTTCTTATTGTTGACATGCATAGTAACATGATTTTTAAAGTCTACAGAGGTATACATACCCTACCCTCGTCCGGATTTGAACTTGTGACTTCTTAAAAGGAAACACATGTTCTTAACCATTAGACTTATAAATGATGTAGTTTAAGTGTTCTAAGTTTTTAATTTTCTATTAACATAATTGTTCACCAAATCATAATTTTACATTGACTCAATACCATTTTTCACTACATAAATAGATTCAGTCCCTTCAAAAATACTTAAACACTTAAAATATGCATCTCAACCACTAAAATATATGCAAATCTATAAATTTCTTATGGGATTTTAAGCAAAATTGATAAAAAAAAATACCAAAAAAAAAAGTAAAAGCATAAAATATTTAAAAATTATTTTAATTATAAATATTTAATGACATTTTAAAAAATATTTAAATTTAAATTGATATAACTTTATTAGTTTTTAAAATAGAATTATTTTATTCCTAAATTATATATGTATTAGTGACATTTTTAAATATCTTTAAATTTAAATTTATATAACTTTATTATTTTTAAAATAAAATTATTTTATTCCTAAATTATATATAAATAAAAATATAATTTAACTTTCAAAATTTTCCCTTTCAAATAATTACTAAAGAATATATATATGACCACGAAAATAAGCCATTGTAAGAAATTATTATTAAGGATGAGAACCAAACTCTTTTAAATATAAACATACATGAATTATATAAGAAATTATTATTAAGGATGAGAACCAAACTCTTTTAAATATAAACATACATGAATTATATAATGAAAACATATATATGATTGAGCATTCTGATATGTACTTATATACTGATAATTTTGTTATAATTGAATTATTAAATAACTACATAAAAGTTATTATCATATTTTTTTTAAATTTAAATTTAATTTAAAAAATGTAAATAATATTACAAACAAGCAAAGTTAATTGTCTAGTTGAGAAACAAAGAAAAATGTTACAAACTAATACAATTTAACTATTTACTTGAGAAACAAAGAAGAGTATTACAAACTAGCATAATTTGACTCTCTAGTTGAGAGAGAGAAAATGCATGGTCATTGAGTATTGTGCTTTTTTATTCTGTGAATTTAGTTTTCCTTCTTCTTTCAAACATTAATCCACCCAATAATATTTTACTTATTTATGTCTAAATTTTTTAATTCGTGGAGGTTCTTTAATCCCCCAAAAGGGTTCAATATTTTCAATTCCAAGTCCTTCTCTCGACCTCCATTAAGGAGAATTTGAATAATTACCTATGGTATCATACGCTCCATTTTCTCCTATCATGTTGCATGTGGATGATCTAAATGTGTCTTTTTACATTGTTTAGACACTTGTTTCTTTGTCCCTCACCATCCTCTAGACTTTCTCTTGTGCCCAATGGGAAGAGACGTGGGAGGAAAATATCGAGAAAGCTCGTAGGGGATTCCTATTAGTTAAAAGAATCTACATCTATTTTTATTTTTTTCCATAATCAACATAGTTACTAACTTAATGAGAAACATGACCTCAAAACTGGGACTCTAGCTCTAAACGCCCACTTTTCAGGTAAACAAACACAAAAATAAACCTTCAAATCAGAAAGTGGCACCACCAGTAGAACCCAATTTTTAGGGGGTCAAAATTATCATTTTTGCAACCATTTCCTTAAAAAACTTGTAATGTTTCAAACAAAAACCCTAAAATCAACCCCAAAATCGAAAACAGAAAGTGGCATCAATAAGAACACCTTCTTTTTTTCTATGGGGGAGGTGTTCAAAATTTAAAATGCTTTAGAAGGATAACCTTAATAACATTAGAATTGGCATGTAAACAAGAATACTATGTTTAAAATGTGGAAATTTGGGGAAGGATGAGGACCGAAAAGCCCTAGCCCTGCATGCATCAACCTTCTCCTATAGATGCCACTATCAAACCCAAGGTTGTCATGCTGCACTAGGTCAGTGAAACTAATCTTTGAATATGAACCCATGAGGGGGGCGGGCAACCCCCCTCTTACAGGAATGTAACTGCGAATGACTGCGAAGGATTGGGAGCTAAGAGGCCTTCCTTTGAACCGTTTCCCCACCTGCGAGAACAACTCTTAGCCAAAGAATATAAATTCAACAAAGAAATGGAAGTGAAACCAAGAAGGTCTCATCCAAAGGCATCTCATGGATGGGAACCGGGAAAATGAATTCCCTAATCGAAAAAACCGCCCAGATACACCATCAACTCAACCAGGGTTGGAGGACACATCGAGTTCATGAGAGAGAATTCTCTCATAAGCAAGTTTCTGGGCCTATGGCCATCCGAAAGGGATCTTATGCATTGTATCAAATACTGGTGCAACCCCAAGGAAGACTATGAAGTGCAACTCATTTCCAATGGGATTTTTTCCATCATCCTCTACAGTTTAGAAGAAAAGGACAAGAGTTTTGACAATGGGAAATATTTCTACAACTCTTCAGGGATATTCCTCGAGATTTGGACAGATCTCTTTAGCGCAGAGAAATATGACTTCACGATGGAACTAGTCTGGATATGCTATATTCTCTACCGCGGGAATTTTGACTGGAGAAAATCCTCATGGGAATAGAGAACACAGTGGGAAGATATGTAAAGTCCTCATAGGAATCAAAGAAGATAAAATACACTTCCTACGTCTAAATTTGTGTTTATTTGGATATATCAAAGGCTCTACCATGGTCAATAACCCTAGAATACCAAGATTAATACTAGAATCAAACCATCGACTATGAGCACATCCCTTTTCATAGCAGAAAATGTCATGAGCACAATCATCTCTTTTGTGAGTGTCCCTTGAAGGATCAAAGATCAAAATAAGGGGAGTGGCAGAAAAATATTTCTATACCATAGTTATAGGTAGGAAAAAACAAGCCCCCATAAAGCAAAATAAAGAAATCACTCAGAAAATCCCCACCAGGAACTCCTTTGAAATCCTCAATCGACTCCCATAGGAATAAAATGTGGAAAATATGCACAAGAATAGAAACCAAGACAAGGATAAGAGAAAATCCAAGCACCAACTAGACTCAGCCAACGAACAACAACAATAAATGGGCCCAACAGCCCAATAGTATGTGTACAAGCCAAAGGTTGAGGGGGATACCCTAATGCAACTAGATGAACAAGATCTTGTGGATATAGATCTGGTTATAATGGAGGGGGCCTTTAAAAAAAAAGAGTTGCAAACCATCCTAGTAGAACAACTCTAGAAAGTGCATAAAGTTTTCATCGACTCTAATGGAGGATCCACCTCAACATTAGAGATATCCTCAGACCCAACTTTTGACTTAAGACATACAACACATGAAATCAAGTGTGAGGGCTGAAAATCCTCACATAAAATCCTCAAAGAAGTAGGAAAATACATGCTTAATTTCGGGCGGATCCAAAGACTCATAGAAAGGTACCTCCATCCACCCACCAACTCGTCATGATAAAGATCATCACTTGGAGTATTAGAGGGCTTAATGGAAGGTCCAAGTAAAGGACCCTTCAAGACTACATTCGTGTAGATAATTTGGACATTCCCCTCTTACACTAGACAAAATGTGTTTGGGTAGACGTGAATGACATATTCGAACGTTGTTGGAGGCCCTGCAACTCCATTCATACATACTTAAATGGGGCTGCAGGGGGCCTAACAGTCTTATGGAACCCTACTCTAGTTATCACATATGAACCCTTCTCGACAGGGGGCACTCTCACCACCCACTACAGGGCCATATGCTCCAACAAAGAGGGGATTCTTATGGGTTGTAAAGTGCTCGAGACAAAGATTTGTTCATGAAAATAAGAGATACAATTAGATCACTGATGGGATCAGTGTACTGTTTGATAGGGTGATACTTCAACATCATCCTTATGATGTAGGAAAAGAAAAGAGGCACTAAGCGATTGGATCAAGATAGTGGTAAGTTCAAAACTCTAATCGACCAACTCAATCTGATAAACATAGAAAATAGAAATGGTATCTTCACTTGGTACAACCGCAGATGGGGCCACCAACATGTTTCAAGTAGACTAGATCGATTCCTCATCTCTGAATCACTACTACTGGATTATCTGACCATTGAAGCCAACATTCTCCCAAAATTTAGCTCAAATCACTGGACAATCTCTCTTTGGTTAAACACTAACATTATCATTCTTACCTAGAATAGGGTTATTGTGATAGTCATAGATATTAGATCGAAGTTTACAAACTAGAGGAGGAGTAGAGGAGGAGCTCATAATACATAGTACAATTCTAGCTAAACCACCCACAAAGATTTTATACAAATGTATAAATACCATTGAAATGATATATAATGGAATCTCTTTGTATAATATCTCATTAGAATGAACTATTAGATCTCCCACTTCCAACACCGGAATTCCATCTGATTTATCCTTTATGGAGGTTGAATTGAGAGTAAATGTATTTACCTTTGAAGGAGTAGAATTCCTAGTCTTCCCAAAATTATTAAAGTATAATATGTCAAAGGATAAGGTTACACTAGTGTCTAGGGATCCTCTAATATGATTGAATACCAACTACATAGTACCATCCTTGTGGATCCCTTAATATATGACAAAAATGAACATATAGGAGTTACCTTCCTTGATATAAAAACATATGATTACTTGGTCATATCCCATCCCTCCTTTGAATATAATACTTTAATATCGAAAATAAATATATGGACTTCACCTTAAAATAGAGTGTTTCCCTGTAAGGGACATCATAAATATTTGAATATCCTCAACACCCCTATCCAACATCTAAAGCTTTGTGATAAATAGTTGCCCCACAATATTAGGAAGAAAAAAACCTTCTTGGATGTATAAGGATTTATTCCCTCTATAGAAGAAATAGATAAAATAGAAAGAAGGAAAGAGAAATTTTGGGAAAAAATGAGAAAACAAGAAGAAAAAACATGTTATTTTAAAAATAAATTATTTCATCTTTTTTTTCTATAAAACACATTTTAAATTAAAAAAAAAATATTAATTTTAAAGAAATAGAGATGGAAAGTATCCTTATGTGGATCTATTTTGTTTTATTGTTTCTAAATTCAATCCACCCAACAATATTGTCTTTATTTATATTTAAATTTTCCAACTCATCGAGGTTATTTAGACCCCAAAAGGATTTGATATTGCCAAGGCCAAGTCCTATTACCCTATTCCATAAAGGAGAATGTCAAAAGGTATCTCTAGTAACATATGCTCCATTTTCGCCTATGTCATTGCCAGTGGATGCTTTTAATGCGGATTTTTAGATGGTTCAAGAACATTTTTCTTTGGTGTTCTCCATCGTCTCAGTTTTCTTCTATTCCCATTGGGATAAAATGAGGTAGGAGAAGGTAGGAAATTCTCCTTGAAGTGTCCTACTAGATAAAGAAATCTACATATGAAAGGTTTTTTTTTTTTATAATCAACATCGTTACTATCTTAACAAGAATTGTGACCTTAAAATTAGAATCTTGCCTCTAAAAATCCATCTTTTTTAGGTAAAAAGCAACAAAATCAACGTCTGAATCAAAAAAGTGATGCTACTAGTACCACCTATTTTTTTTGAGATAAAATTTATCATCTTTTGCAACCATTTCCATCATGTCATAATTTTTCCAACAAAATCAATAAAATCAACCCGCAAATCAAAATGTCACACCAACAAAAACACCCTTTTTTTCCAAGTGATCGAGTCAAAATTTAAAATTCTTTGAAAGGACGACCTTAACAACCTTACCAATGAAAAAAAAATGAAAACCAACCCCAGAGAAAGAGAGAACTCATCCGTATCATAATTTTAATTTTTTTCTTAACAACAAACAAATTAATTAAAGATAAATAAACAAAAAATAAAATCCAATAAGAAAACTTAAACTTAAAAGAAATGTAAATTGTTAAAAAACAAAACCATCAAAAATAAAATTAAAAAGAAAAAAAAAACTATATTTAAATAAAAAAAAGAACAAAACATTTGTAAAACACTTCTTAGA
>SNQJ01S0002007.1:168177-209614 GCA_010110895.2 Picea sitchensis | reverse complement strand
AAAAAAAAAAAAATTGAGGGGTGGAGGGGGGATAGAGGTGGTGGGGGAATTCGTAAAATCACATTGCACACCCCCCATCAAACCCCCTCACCCTCACTCCTCCCACTCCCACACGTGATCCCTGAAGGAGTGATGGTCATTCCTTTAGGGCCAAGCATGATGTGAAGGAGGGTGGGAGGGTCAGGGGGTGGGGTGAAAGGGTGATTCTTGGAGTACACTCCCCCCAAAGTCATCACCACTCCATAACAAAGTCAAAATTGTACAAATTCTAAACCCCATACACTCACTGAATTAATATTTGACAAACACTAGATACACTAAATTAACATTTGAAAATTTTAATGTTGGTTTTGGAATTTTTATGATTCTTATATTCTTCAAATATAGGATGGATGTGTTTATCATTATTGTTTTTTTATTCCAATGTAGAGCCTCGGTTAACATTCCACATTATAACAATTTTGAAATCTCCAATTGTACAATTGATTTGATTTACCATAATTCTCGTAGTATATAAATTTGAAATGAAAAACATAACATATTGTTTTTTATTTATTTAATTCATTAATGATTTAAAATTGGTGAATGGTGGAGATAAATCTCAGAATTTTTTTACTTTTCAAATCATATGATGCCTATCAATGCATATCAACCACCTTGATTATGTGGTTGTGGTAGTAAAAATATTATAGGTAATTACTTTTAAATCATACGTCCCGACCTCATATAAAATGTGGTGGGGTAAGATACCTTCCCCATTCGGGTTCAATTCCCTCGAATTGGGCATCTGGGTCCATTGTGATAAGGCTAGAAGAGTAGACAACCCTTGGGATAGAGGTCCACTAAGATGGGAATTGGAATGCCTCGACCCTTTCTAAGTCACAAGTTATTGAAATATATTGCTTGCAGGTTGTTGTATATACTCTTGGGTTATAGTGGCAAACAATAGGCTTTATCTTAGGCCTATCCCAGACCAAACATACCAATTATTAATTCTAATGGTTAAAAAAATGAAATTTTTTTCTCAATAATATATTAGATTAAGTGTTTCCTATGGATGAAAAAAAAACATATATAAATATATAAAAGAGTTCGATTCTTTTTCTGATTTTCTTTAAAATATTTAAAAAATAACTATATCTCATTTTTTGACTTTTGTTTTTAATTTTAAATAAAACATTTCTATAAAACTATATAATTTTGAAATAACATATAAACCAATAAAATGTAATAACAATATATAGATATAACTTTTTTTTACACCATATATAAATACATTATGAAATTTAGATTAACTATGTGATCTACTAATAGGGGCGGCAAGTGTGGGGGGAGTCATCAATGGATTTGATGGAAAAAAGATCATGGATTTCTCTTCGGGAATCGGTCAAACCTCTAACAACAGTGCTGAGATATTAGCAGTTTATCTCGGAATGCACCTAGCCATGGAAAGAAATGTAATAGGACTAGTGTTCATCGAGGACTCAGAATTGATCGTTAAGGGACTCCAGAGAATCAGTAAAAGTGTTCACCCCATCCTTGCAACAATGCTTTCACGTATAAGAGCTATTGAAGCAATATTTGAATGAATATACTACTTTCATATTCTTACAATCCAAAACTCAACTGCTAATCTCTTAGCGAAAAAGGAAAATCAATTTGAGAAGAGTCAGCTAAAACAAAATAGTGTGATTAACAATGAGATTATCCCATAAAATTAAGAGGAAAGTTATTAATCAAGCAAGTTTATTACTCAATTTCTTATGGGCCACTCAAAGTATTAGCATTGGTGGCCACCTTAGAGCCCTTTTTCCTCAAGATGCAGCGTGTCCCCATTGCCATTTGGAATCTGGGCCCTTGTTGGCTCGTTGTTGACCCACCTTGCTCGTCATGTATATTGCAACATGGAGTTGTCCTTTCTTCACATGAACACTCTTGTGGCCTCATTTATCTAGAATTAATCTCAGATACTCATGTAATCAAGATTTGTTGAGGATTTCCCATGCTCGATATCTTAGTATCGTACCTATCATGGCTACAGATTATGTTGCTTTGGCATCATAGAGAGTCATTCATCTGTTATCATATAAAATATTGGATTTGTCCTTACGATTAGGAGAATTAATTACAAAATTTTCTTCCTAGAAGCAATCTAAGCATAACGAATTGAATAGGATGAAGGAATCTATGCAATTCAAAAATATCCTTTGGAGCTCGAGCATATGCAGGCCTCTTAAGAACTTGACATCTCCTAGAATTTAGGAGAAGAGAAAATGTAGAGGTGTGGACGAGAAAGATGCGAATGCCACAATTGCGCTCTGAGCTTACATCAATACCAAGTTCGAGACCAGAAAGAAGAAACCTGAGAGTTGAGATCCCTATTTAGACAACTTCCATAACAAGTTCATATTCATGAACTTCACCATCATGAGGAACTTGTAGTTGTTATGCGAGTCATCAATCGTAATACAGAGCATGTTAGATCTTTACGCCTACAATTTAGACAATTTCCACTGCGACTTCAAAGACAGAAAGCTCCAACAATATCGATGGAGTCAAGGGCATCCAATGTTTCTCTTCCTCCTCTCATGTAATGATTGCGCTTAACACAAATGGACCAAGGACAGGAGATGACGCAACGGAGCAATGTTGAGGCACAATATTTTGGTAACCCAAAGGATACAAATGAAGACAATATGTGATGGACACATCCATACACCTCCATTAGAAGCTAATGATCAGTAAATATGAATTTTTTCTTTTCTCTTTTGTAGCCATGTATATCTCGCAAGTTTGTGATGGAATGTGTGGCATTTTTAGTAAAAAAACAGAGATGTAGGTAAAAATTCCAAACTCTACTTCATATTTTGGAACAAAACTTTCCGCAAATTTGTAATTATGACTAATGCATACCCCTCCTTTTTTCTAATAAACTCATCAATCGTTTCAATTAAAAAACCTATGAGATCTATTAATATTATAAGTTTTATTTAAATTACATCATTTTTCTAACCTTTTTACAAAGACAATATATATTGTTCTTATAAATCTTATTAACTATAATCGTATAAATAAATTAATTATAATGTAGTATAAATGGATGAGAA
Source organism: Picea sitchensis (assembly GCA_010110895.2). Lineage (NCBI taxonomy): Eukaryota > Viridiplantae > Streptophyta > Pinopsida > Pinales > Pinaceae > Picea > Picea sitchensis. The sequence continues at coordinate 206,507 of SNQJ01S0002007.1, read as the reverse complement.
AAAACGTGTTATCAATCTATGTAAAATATTTATTGATAAACTCAATGTGAAAAGGTAATTTTATTATAAATCTTATTAACTATAATAGTATAAATAGATTAATTATAATGTAGTATAAATGGATGAGAAAAAACATGTTAGCAATGTATGTAAAATATTTATTGATAAACTCAATGTGAAAAAGTAATTTTAAACAATATTTGAAAAGGTAATTTCAAATCAATGATCTCCACTCGTTTCAAATTAATGTTATGTATTTATTTTAAATATTAAATTATAATTAAAAATGGAAAAAAAATTAAATTAATAATATGAAAAAATAATTAATGTAATATTTAGAATTCAAATTTAAATAATTTACAATAAGTTGAAAAACTCACTAAAATAAATATCCCAATATAAATTAATGAAAAATGAAATTCATAATAAAATTATTAAAAATTAATCATTTCAAACATTAAATTGTACCAAAAAAAATTAATATTAAAAAAAATGCATATAAGAAAGATATTCATATTTAAATTTAAAAGATTTGAAAAAAAATAAATAATAAGTTTTTTTGCATGAACATATTCATAGTTAAATTTAAAATAATTTAAATAGTACTCGAAAATATACATCCAAATATAAGTTGATGAAAAATGGAATTCATGACAAGATTAATAGAATCTTACAATATAATAATATACTAATGAGAAATGGAATTCATGACCATATTAATAGAAACGTATAATCTAATAAAATAATTTAAACCGTACTTTAAAGTTAAACTATAAATACTAATATAAGTTAATGAAAAATGAAATTACGTATAATCTAATAAAATAATTTAAACAGTACTTTAAAGTTAAACTATAAATACAAATATAAGTTAATCAAAAATGGAATTCATAACCAGGTTAATAGTAACTTATAATATAATAAGTTAATCAAAAATGGAATTCATAACCAGGTTAATAGTAACTTATAATATAATAAAATAGTTTAAATTTTACTCTAAAATATAAATACAAATATAAATTAATGAAAAATGGAATAAGTTAATCAAAAATGGAATTCATAACCAGGTTAATAGTAACTTATAATATAATAAAATAGTTTAAGTTTAAATTGTACTCTAAAATATAAATACAAATATAAATTAATGAAAAATGGAATAAGTTAATTAAAAATGGAATTCATAACCAGGTTAATAGTAACTTATAATATAATAAAATAGTTTAAATTGTACTCTAAAATATAAATACAAATATAAATTAATGAAAAATGGAATTGATAACCAGGTTAATAGAAATTTACAATATAATAACAACACAGTACTATAAAATATAAATACAAATATAAGTTAATGAAAAATGGAATTCACAACCAAGTTAATAGAAACTTATAATATAATAAAATAATTTACACACTACTTTAAAATATAAAAACAAATATAAATTATTGAAAAAATGGAATTCATAACCAGGTTAATAGAAACTTACAATATAATAAAATAGAATACTACATTACAACATAGTCCAAATATAAATTAACGAAAAATGAAACTCATGAACATATTAATATAAATAAAATAAATAAATCAAGAATTAAACCTATCAATTCAATTTCTCACCATTGTCACTTTAGAACGATCACATAAATAATTGAAGGTTCAATCCACACTTACGACTGACACACGTATCCTGGTTCGATCAGTAATGAATTTGCGGAGAACTTCAACATTCAACTATGGACCTTCGTTGATATCCAATACATCTCGTGGTATTCTGTAGTGAACACACTGAATCAATCTGCAGTTGTTTCCACAAATTAAGAGGGACGACTTTCGATTCGCAACCTCATTCTCATATAAAGTTCAAACATTTGAACAAGTTCTTTTACTATATCTAAACCTCGTCCAAGAACACGAGTAGCTAATTGGTCTTCCGCCATGACTATATCTCTTACGAACCTAACACCCATTACAAGGGCTTCAGAATTATTCTCCGCCTGCATTTGAGATTCAAGAAGTTGTCCCTCCCTAAAGCCACTCAACTCCTTGGATCTCTCAATTTCTGTAGAGATGCAGATAATTACAGCATTCCCAAGTGCTCTCACGAACAACTGATGAAAATATACTAGTGTCACCGTCTCTGTTCTCAGAATAGCAATCCCGTGATTCAAATCTTCGCTGCTGATATCCTTTGAATTTGTTTGACATAATATATTGAGGGTACACTGATATCCCACCAGTACGGCTGTTCTAGTTTTCCGACTTTCATTGATGTCAATATCAATGAAAATATCATGAAAAATACTAGAAAATGCTAAGAAAACAGGGGATTGGATTTTTGTATAGTCTTTATTACCGTTATAAACATGGCCTACTGTTACTGTTATAAACATAGTCTATCAAACTTAAAATCACAGACTCTCGTTTCTCAAAATTCCCAAGAATTCCCATGGAATTTTGTCCACGTGATCTCAGTCCATTTATTATAACGTCAATTGCCCTTACTATTTCCATACCCACATCCAGAGCGGCTTCTTTTGCGTCCTTTCTGTTAGAGTTTTGCGAATGACTTTCTTCAAATATCTGAAACCCCGTAGAGATATGAATAATTTTAAGGCTTCTTTTGCGTCCTTTTTAAGAAACACACCAAATTGGTGTACTAGACCCCTTGTTTGTGGGACAAGGGATCTTCTCCATTCAACTATTTGACTCGTAATACACCAAATTGGTGTATGAGACTACTTGTTTGTGGGACAAGGGACCTTCTCCGTCCAACAATGTGGCTGGTAATACACCAAATTGGTGTGTGAGACCCCTTGTTTGCAGGACAAGCGACCTTCTCCATCCAACGATTTGACTCCTAATATACTAAATTGGTGTATGAGACCCCTTGTTTGTGGGACAATGGACCTTCTTCGTCCAATGATTTGATTGGTAAAGTGTACAACGGTATACATACCCTACCCCCTCGAGATTTGACCTTGTGATCTCTTAGGAGGAAATACATCTTATGTGGAGTAAAATGACCTAACACTTCAATTTTATAGGGTTAAAATTTAGCTATTTATCATTTTCTCTTTTTAAACAATTTATTTTCTAATTTTCATATATATAATTCCTTATGTGATAGAACATGTGGTATGCCTTGGGGTTTAGTTCTCATCCACCCATATCCAAATCCCATGGGGTGACCTCTTATGTATTGTTTATAGGAAACTTATCAATATGGGGCCACACTAGAATCCACATCCCGTTGATAAGAAAGCGCAATGGTGTTGTTGATAGGATTTTGGATTGGAACTTTTCATGAGTTATTAGGAAACATTATTAGTGGTGGGTGCAACAATTCAAGTGGTTTTTGTGGAGCAGTTTTTCTTGTATGGTTCTCTCTTTAAAAAAAATTATGGCACACGGTTTTTTGGTCCATGCTAATGTAATTCTGATTAAAGAACTATGGTTGAATTATAATAGAGGGTTAATGGATTACGGGCTTCTTCGAAGAAAAAATATCATATATATATATATATATATATATATATATATATAATTAGAATTGCGGCTCTAAAACCATCTGTGAGTTTCTGAAATGGGTTTTGAGAATAAAGCTATTTGTATATGTGTAATTGCAATTATTTTCCTTTCTATCTAAAGAATTTATGTGTACACCACATTATATTAAAATCTTTAAGACTTACACATCCAAATAAAACATGTAAGAAAGCATTTTAGGAGGTATTCCCCCTTTGTATAAATTTTCTCCAAGAAAACGTCAATTGACCCACCAATAATGTTATGTAAGGACCAAAGGGCCAAACCTTATATGGCCTTTTCTTGTTACTCATGTGAAAAGTATAAAAGGGCCACACCTTAGATGGTATCTTCCTATTTTTGAAGGGAAAGGTAATAAAGGTTTATAAACTAATACTATGCTAGAATGTTAACCAAATTTCAATAGTTTTTAGAACGTTTAGATATTTTTAAAAAATTAGTTGAAAAAACAATGATGATTTTTAAATGTTAATTATAAATATTTGATCATGTTTAATATAAATTAAATTATGTTTTTGAAAAAAAATTAAATTTTGATTTGTATATTTTTGTTATTTTTTTTAATAAAATTATTTTATCTTTTAATTATCTATATATATTATAGTAGAAAAAAAAATTATATTCCAATAGTATTCTAATAATTATAAGATAAAATTATTTTATCTTTTAATTATCTATATATATATATGGTAGAAAAAAAAATTATATTCCAATAGAAATATACATGTTATAATATTTTTCTTCAAGCTTTGTAGGCCTTTTAGATAAAAACAAATGTTTCTCCATTCTATTCAGTGTTACCTTTAAGAATTTTTACAAAACTTTACAGCCCACTTCTATCTCTTCTTTGTCAATCATTACAAAAAAAAAAAACTTCATCAATTACTATCTCTTTCATCTAAAGGGGGAACTTCATAGCTTCTATTTCCACCCCATCAAAGTAATCATAGTATGCAAATGCTCCTCCCTGTAACTGAAACGCTTCCTTATATAGCTCATCCTCCTTGACATTGAGTTCTCATATAACACGATGAAAATAAATCCATTCAAAGCATGGAAAATCCAACCTCATATCTCCAAAGATCTTATATAGCTCATCCTGCTTGACACTGAGTTCTCTTATAACATGGTGAAAATAAATCCATTCAAAGCATGGAAAATCCAACCTCATATCTCCAAAGATATTTCACAGATTGACATTTTGGACTTCTATTTTTTCTTAGGCCCAATGGATTTCTTATTTGCAGTTCCACAAAACTTGTATCTTTTTAATGTCTTTCTTCTTTTTTGTCTCCAAAAGGATCCACATAACAATTAGCTCAGCTCTGTTATTGGATCCCTCACTAGGGGCATATCTAATGTAAATGGGGAAGAAGAGTACCCATAACGTTACTGGGGAAGTATCGATGAAGTCACATCGATTGTTTTAGGTGTCTCCTCTTGACTACCATGAGTTTTTTACTTTGGCCACCTTATAAAACGAAACCCTCCAAATCCAATCGCGCTAGTGAGATTTGGATATATATATATTTTTTTCTATACAATACATTTTAAATTTAAAATAAGCATAATTTTAAATAAAAAGAGAGAGAAAAAAAGATCCTTGTGTGGATTTTTTTTTCTTTTCTTCACTCTAACATCAATCCACCTAACAATATTGTTTGTATTTTTATCTAATTTTTGCAATTCATGTAGGTGATTTAGGCCCAAAAAGGATTTGATATTTCCAAGGCCAAGTTCTTCTACCACCTTCTCTCAAGGACAATTTGAACATTCATCTCTAGTATTCGATGGTTCATTTTCTCCAATGTTGTTTTCCATGGATACTTTGAATGTAGTTTGTTAGATGATTCTAGATTTTTTTTCTTTTTTGTTCTCCTTCATCTAGGATTTATTCTATTCCCATTCAGAAGAGAGGATGTAGGATAATATAGACAAACCTCATGAAAGTGTCTTATTAGCTAACACAATCTACATATGAAAGTTTTTTTTTCCATAATCAACATAGTTAGCATATTAATGAGAACAATGACATAAAAAAGAGAAATGTGGCACTAAAAACCCATAATTGGGGTTAAAAAGAATAAAAATCAATGTACCAATTAAAAAGTGATGGAACTAGTAGCACCCATTTTTTTCTCATCTAAAAATGACCACCGTTTTTTGAGGGTTTCAAAATTTGAAATCCTTTGAAAGGATGACCTTAACAATCTTACCAGTTAAAAAAAATATAAAAATCGACCCCAGAACTACCCCTCCTGCCTCCAGCCCCACACACACACACAGCTTGTCCCTATCATTTTAACTTTTTTATTAAAAATAAATAAATAAAAATTAAGAACCAATGAAAAAATTTAAGCAACAAAAGAAATGAAATTTAAAAAAAACATTGAGAATGCAATTAAAACAAAAAAATATATTTAAATACTAAAAATAAAATAAAAATTCAAAAGTAAACATAAAAAAATATTAGAGCATAAAAAACAACATTTGTGGTGTATTAATTCACACAATCACCCCACACACCCCCATCAAACTCCCTCACCCTACCTTCTAGAACCCCCTTTCTGAAACCCCAAATGAGGCAAATACTAATTCCTTTGGGGTCCAAAGGGAAGGAGGAGGGAGATTCATGAGGTTAGATGATAAGAGGTGAAAGAGTGAATTCCCAGAATACCCTCCCCTCAAGTCATCACCACTTTCGTTTTGGAGTTTGGGAGCACATGGGGGGAGGGGTATGGGGAGGTAAGGTGATGATATTTATAAGGGTGGCTTGCATAAGTGATTCTAGGAATAATGAACCAAATGTTTATTTTTTGGGGGGGTTATTTTAAGGATTTTGTTGGAAACATTACAATTATTTTAAGACCATGGTTGTGAGAGGTTGTAATTTTGATGAGGAAATATAAAAAGGGTGCTAGCAATAGTGTCACTTTTAAAAATGGAGGTAAAAAACAACTAGTAAACCTCTTAAAAATGAAAAATATGAATAGTTCTCATGAGGTTGGTAGTTATTTTAATCTAAAATTTTTTGAAAGGTAAGATCAATCGATCCTAATAGAATCTTGTTAGATAAACCCCCAATCAGGTAGAATTTCATGCATACACATGCATAAGTGATAATACCATGATCAATATAATGTATTAATTTAAATAAATAATCTCCAAAGTGTTTCCAAAGGCTGCAGAAAAATATCTTTGAAACCACAGAGAGTATTGGATGAATATTTATCATTCTTACCTAGAATAGGGTTATTGTGATAGTCATAGATATTGGATCAAACTCTAGAAACTAGGGTTGAAATTAGAGTCCCAACCTTCCCCAAAACAAGGACCCTTCATCGAACACTATCCAATCATCATGCAACTTTAAAAATAATAATGAAAGTCCCTTGGAGGAGGAGCTCATAATACATATTACAATTCTATCTAAACCACCCACAAATATTTTATACAAATGTATAAATACCATTGAAATGATACATGATGGAGTGTCTTTGTATAATATCTCATTAGAATTGACTATTAGATCTCCCACTTCCAACAACGCAATTCCATCTGATTTATCCACTATGCAGGTTGTATTTAGAGTAGATGTATTTACCTTTGAAGGAGTATAATGCCTAGTCTTCCCAAAATTATTTAAGTATAAGATCTCAAAGGATAAGTTTACACTAGTGTCTAGGGATCCTCTAATATGGTTGAATACCAACTACACAGTGTCATCCTTGCGGATCCCATAATATATGACAGGCAACTCCTATATGGTCATTTTTGTCATATAGGAGTTACCTTCCTTCATATAGAAAACATATGATTACCTGGTCAGATCTGATCCCTCTTGTGAATATAATACTTTAATATTAGAAATAAATATATGGACTTTACCTTAAAATAGAGTGTTTCCCTATAAGGGACCTCAAAAATATTTTAAGATCCTCAATACGCCTATCCAACATCTAAATCTTTGTGATAAATAGTTGCCCCACAATATTAGTGGCATCCCCATAAATTAAAATATTTGAAATTTAAAATTTGTTGGAAATTTATTATGATTTTAGTAGGTCAGATTTGGATTTTTTTTTTTCCATTTATGGCAATTCCAACAGAATTTTAGTTGATGGTGAAATTAATTAGTATGAATGTTAGGCGGACATACATTTGAATCAACTAACTATTGACTATGACACTTGTATGAAAACAAATATTTTATATTTGTGTGGGAGGACAAATGGAACAACCATGTTAAATTTAGCTAACCATGATTCCATGAGTGCAGGAACATGTTGGAACTACCTAGGTTGATTTTTTACAAGTGGCAGAAGTTAGTGATTTGGCCATTTAGGAAGACCCTGGAAATTAGTGATTTAGAAAGCTCAGAAAATTCCCAAGGGAGGGAAAAGGACCTCATGAAATTGATAAATAAGCATATGTGAGGAGGCATGATGCTGCCTAGTATGTTGGGGGAAAAGAGGATTATCACTTGCTGTTATGAGCACCGATTTATGTGTGTGAGGCAAGGATAATTTTTCTAATTTGAAGGAGGACTATAGTTAAGGAGGAGTTCTGGAGTTCATCCTCATGGGTTCATGGTCATGCTAAGGGGTGAATTGACAGTGAGTGAGTTTAGCTGCCCTATTCTCTCTGGGATTTAGGAGGAACATGGTTGTTCCTTTTGTCTTCCCATGAATATGATTCAGATATTAAATTCCTCCCTCTTGTTCTTGAATAATTTTAGATATTTGATATTATGCATCTATCGGTGTTAAGTTGAAAAAATTTGATAATTGATATATTCATCACTGATAGGATTCTGAGATCAAATGTTAAAAAGTATTCTTGGAGGCCTTACATACATAAGACTTTGAAAAATAGATGAATACTTAGGAGATTGAGCAGTCATTGTATATACGTTACATACTTTGACTCATATATATACTTCTTATATGTGGTTCTGAGTTCATTATATATGCTATATAGATGCTGATTGTAATAATGGGTTATGTATATATATATTGGATTTAGTCATATATTATATTAAAGAGATACACTTATATTACCACTATAAGGGTGAACCATTGGCATTACAGTTCCCATGTACGAATGTACAGATTTATAAACAACACCTACTGTCTGTAATAGAAATAGAATTAACTCTGGCAATGAACGAATTTACAAATTACTGTGTCCTAGTCGAACCTAGGATAGATCTAATTTTTTCTTCCGAAACAATCAAATTCATCTCGCAACTTACGAAATTTTAAAGTTCTAGTAATTATACCTCTACCGGTTATGAGATCATCGTGAGTTGTATGATTTTTAAAAAAGGGTTTACTCCTGTAAAGGACTTTCAAACCTATGAAAACATTTATAGTAAAACTAGATAAATATCAGAGGGTTTATGTTAATTGTATAGATTTAAAGACAAACAACTATATATGTTCATTATTCAAAATGATTCGGATTAATTGCGGCACAAAATGAGAGTGGAGATGTAATAAAAATACCCATGGAGATATTCTGGAATATTCAATAATATATAAAAAGTATAGAGATGCAACCTGTAAACACAGAGATGCTCTGAGTAATTTACACGATTTCTATTAATCAAAAGAATGTCTGAGTATGCATCTGAGTGAAAGACTACACATTGAATGGTGGCTGTCTCACAGGAAGAATGCTGTGACTACCCCGCTTTTGAAGATGGTTGCATTGAGGCTCTGGAGGCCTTTTACAATAATCAGGAATTCCAAAGACCCTATACATCAAGAAAAAACCTAAGCCTTGGAGATGAAGTGCCAAAAGTTTTTTGGGCCCTGTTTGGGTAAGTTGTACATCAACTTCCCAGAATTAAGTAACTTTTTTATACAATCTCCGTTTTAGGTGTATGATATTTCGTTGGAAAGGTATTGCTCGAGGAGATTCATTTTGAGGGGCTCAATCATGCCTTTGGATATCAGTGAGGCCTCGATCTGAAAAAAAAAATTCATTTAGGCCCTCAAGGAAATGGCCACAGGAAGTTAAACCTGCTAAAATAGTAAATTGCCAAAATGGCTGAGGAAAACTATTTTGAGCCATTTTGGAAAAGGTGGAATTATTTGGATATCCACTGGATCTACAAATACCCTTCTGAATGTGTCACAATGAGGGATATATGCAGTATCCCATTCAATAAATAATGAATGGTGTAGAATTAGTAGCATATATTTATGAAATGAATATACACGGAATCAAAACACTACACTAGAACCGCATTACAATGATAATTTTTTTTTTTTTTTTTTTTAACATAGGAAGCATTAGATTCCAACCTTCCATCGATTTGTGAAAGCAGAGAAAATGATTAATTAGACTTTCTCATTACCGTAAATGAGTTTTAGTTCTGAAAATTGGAGTACACTCAGATTATAACACATAATAAAGATTAGTCTGAAGTACTATAGATCCAATTGAAATATCACAAGAGAAAACATAAGATTTTTATTATCAACACTCATATAGCTATGCCAAAGATCTACGATTTCAAAACGGATTGAAATTAGGCTACAAGAGATGGAAATAAAATACCATACTTAAATTATTTTCATTTCATAAATGTCGAGAAAACAATCCATTACACGAAAGAAATCTAACATATTCTTCCTTCAAATAATTCTTAATATAAACTGTAATAAGAAATAGATTTGATCTTGAGTAATCATACAAAAAAGTTAAAACTGATTCTCAGAATTCGACTGTGAGAAGGAATAGCGTGGTTGAAGAAACTAAAAGCAGATGAATTGAAAATGATTTCTCTTCACAAATTCATCCATTTGTCTAATCCTGTCAGGCAAAGTCAAATGGGACAGGAATTATATACCTATTGAAGGGGTGGATCCTTTTGCACATATCTCATAGTCAAAGGCCTACAGAATTGCGAAGAGATACCCATGATTTGAATACTTGGAAAAACAAATAAATCATGAAGGAAAACAATGGCTTAGGAAGGGAGTATACTTAAATTGATGCTTCACTTAGGTGGAGGGATGATGCCATAAAGCCATAAGCTAGGGAGGCAGATGGGGAATTATCCTGGACACAGAGGAAGGCCCTAGTCTCCACGGTAGGTGCCCCTCCACAAAACCAAGGGCCCATCATTGCGTAGAATCAGAATGGTGAAACATTATTGGAATGAGAGACATTACAGTCACAGAAGCCTAGTGTGCATAATAAAGTTAAAATACCAAAACCGTATTGTAGTAATTTAAAGAAGCAACAGAACAAGACCAATGTTCTTTCTGCCTCAAAAATAAATTCAAAAAGAAAACACAGTCAATATGATCTTGGAACCCCAAATGGTATGCCTTTTTAATATACTTGAAAGGCAGGGCCATGAAAAACCTAACTTGGGACTTCTTTAAAACATAGTCTTATGGTTGTGAAGAGTGTTAGAGCATGAGGAGTTGACCCTCCTTTTCTTTTCCCCAATCTGGGACAAAAGTAACTACGGAGCGGGTTCAGTTTTTGTTAAATAATTGGTTGTGGATACAAAATCTAGGCCTAACATGAATCAAACATACTATTTCCTTTTAAATGAAATATTATCCTGAATATGTGCTTGGAAAGAATGAAAATGAATCTGGGAGGGAGAAGAAGAAGGGCAGATGGGCATGAAACTGAAACAAGATAATATCATAATAGAAGCTGAGAAATACATAGAAAACCTACAGTAAACAAAAGTAATTATTTCATTAGGACAAACCTTTACCAGATGGGAAATATGAGAGACTTTCCAAGCTACCATACCCGCGTATAGTGAAGTCGAGAATTAGAAGTAAGAATACTTTTAACTTATGGTAGTGGGCTGCGAGAGGCAAAATGGGTGTGAGTTAATTTAATACACAAGGCCCCCAAACCTGTTAAATGTGATGGGAACATCTAGATGTGATGGACCATGTGACAGCCATGGGGTGGAGTGTCCTGGGTTGTGTGAGGATGAATCCACTACCTCCTGCAGTGTGTGGCTGAACAAAGATTTAAATTTGGTTGTCATTACATCTAAGCAACATTTAATATTTTTCAGAGGACATGTTCACAAACCCTTTCGACTAGTTCAGTTAACTCTGGTGGTTGGAGTCAGTTAAGTCAGGAAAAGATTCGATCAACTACCACTTCAAAGTCCTCTTCCATCTATTAGTTATTGGGTTTGAGTTTTCAGTCAACAGTTTGGATTACAGGTAACCCCTCCGATTTGGGGCACTTTTATCAATAGTAAAACCAATAGGTCTAACACTCAAACAATTATTTCAACCCCTTCTTTGTGTCTCTATAGTTTTCAGGTTTATGAACTTTAGGCTTGTACGCATTATGAATGTGGATGTTAATCAATGGGCTAGAAACTTAAGTATTAGGCCTATGTCTAATTCACATTACCACAAAGTATTAACTTATAACCATTTACTAGAACGAGTACAATTTAAATGAGTATGGAAGAGTAACACTAGACTGTGGAAAGAGAAACTGAATGCACATGGTATCACGGTTTAAATGTTAAGGTTTTAAATCTATCATATAGCCTTAGAGCATAATTCTCTCACATAAAATAATAATAAAATTATGACCAGAAGTTGATGTTTTTTATTACAATTAGGAAGAAAAATACCTTCTTAGATGTATAAGGAATTATTCCCTCTATGGAGATAAATAAATAAAATAGAAACAAGGAAAGATAAATTTTGGGAAAAAATGAAAAAACAAGAACAAACATATTTATTTTAAAAATTACAAATTAAAAAAAAAAAAAAAAAAAAAAAAAATTAAATTAAAACAAAAAAATGATTTTAGAAGTCTGGAGGAAAGTATCATATATTGGATCTATTTTGTTTTGTGTTCTAAGTTCAATCCTGTAGCATTGTCTTTATTTATGTTTAAATTTTCCAATTCATGAAGGTTCTTTAGATGCGCAAAAGGATTTGATATGGCCAAGTCCAGGTTCTATTACCCTATTCCATAAAGGAGAATGCGAACAGGTATCTCTAGTATCAGATTTTCCATTTTCTCCTATGTCATTGCCAATGGATGCTTTTAATATCGATTTTTAGATGGTTCAAGAACATTTTTCTTTGGTGTTCTCCATCATTTCAGATTTGTTCTATTCCCATTAGGATAAAATGAGGTAGGAGAAGGAGAAAATCCTCATGAGTGTCCCTGTGGAATAGCAAATCTACATCAGTTTTTTTTTTTATAATCAACATAGTTACCATCTTAAAAGAATTGTGGCCTTAAAATTGCAGATCTGGCTCTAAAATCCATCTTTTTGATTAAAAAAAACAAATCAAACTTTAGATAAACAAAGTATAATTACTCTGAGACCTATTTTTTTAGATGTTTATCATCTTTTGTATTTCCATCATGTCATGAAATTTTTCCAATAAATCAACCCCCAAATCAAAATGTGGGGCTAGCAAAATTTTTTTTTTGTAGTGAGAGTCAAATTTGGGGGTGTTTGAAATGATGACTTTAACAACCTTACCAATGAAAAACATATGAAAATCAACCCCAGAAAAAACCCCCCCCCCACCCAAAAAAAAAAAAAATTTTTTCTTAAAAATAAACAAATTAATTAAAGATAAAATAAACAAAAATTAAAAACCAATAAAAAGCATAAACTTAAAAGTATAAATTAAAAAAAAATATCAAAATAAAATTAAAAGAAAATATATATGTTAAATAAAAATAAAGAACAAAATTTTGTAAAACATTCTTAGAAACACAAAAAAGCATAAAAAAACATTTGAAGTGGGCAGGGTGTTGTTGGGGTGGGGGAATTAGCATAATCACACATACACCTCCATCCCCCCTCCTCCCTCCTTCCTCCCATGTGATCCTAAAGGAAAGATGGTGGATTCCTTTGGGGACAAATGGAAAAGAGATTGAGAATTCAGTGAGGGTGATTCTTGGAATACACTCCCCCCAAAGTCATAACCACTCCATAACAAAGTAAAATTGTACAAACCCTAAACCCCATACATTGAGTGAATTAATATTTGACAAACACTAGATACACTAAATTAACATTTGAAAATTTTGATGTTGGTTTTGGAATTTTTATGGTTCTTATATTCTTCGAATATAGGATGGATGTGTTTGTCATTATCCTTTTTTATTCCAATGTATAAGGTGGGTGAACATTCCACATTATAACAAATTTGAAATCTCCAATTGTCTGATTGATTTATTACCATAATTCTAAAAGCCAGGTATATATTGAAATGCAAATGTAACATATTGTTTTATGTATTTAAATTCATTAATGATTTAAATTGTTGAATGGTGGAGATAAATCTCATTTTTTACTTTTCAAACATATGATGTCTATCAATGCATATCAACCACCTTCATTATGTGGTTGTGGTAGTAAAAATAATATATATAACTTTAATCATATCGTCCCAAGTTTATATATAGTGTGGTGGAGTAAGATACCTTTGCCATTCGGGTTCAATTCCCTTGAATTGGGCATGTGGGTCAATCATGATAAGGTTAGAAGAGTAGACAACCATTGGGATAGAGGTCCACTAAGATGAGAATTGGGATGCCTCGACCCTTTCTAAGTCTCAATTTATTGAAATATATTGCTTGCAGTTTGTTGGATATACTCTTGGGTTGTAGTGGAAACAATAGGCTTTATCTTAGGCCTGTCCGAGATCAAACATACCAATTATTAATTCTGATGGTTTAAAAAATGAAAATTATTTCTCAATAATATCTTAGATTAAGTGTTTCTTATGGATGAAAATATATATATATAAAATACCTATAAAGAGTTTTATTTTTTATTTTATTTTCTTTAAAGATTTAAAATTATCATATCATTCTTTACTTTTATTTTAATTTTTAAATAAAATATTTCTATAAAACTATATAAAATCATAAATGTATTTTAATAAAAATAATATTAAGCACACATATGTCATAATTTTAAATAATATATAAACCAATAAATGTAATAAGAATATATAGATCTAACTTTTTTTTACACCATATACAAATACATTATTAATCAAGCAAGTTTATTACTCAGTATCTTATGGGGCACATGGAGTATTAGCATTGGTGGCCACCTTAGAGCCCTTTTTACTCAACACCCAGCGTGTCCTCTCTGCCATTTTGAATCTGAGACCCTATTGGCTCGTTGTGGACCCACCTTTCCTGTCATGTATATTGCAACATCGAGTTGTCCTCTCTTCACACAAGCACTCTTGTGGCCTCATTTATCTAGAATTAATATCATATACTCATATAATCAAGCTTTCCTGAGGATTAATTCTTGATCTCTTAGTATCATTTACCTATCATGTCAGTTATGTGCTTTGGAGATAAAGAATTAATCTCTTATACTCATACTAATCAAGCTTTCTGAGGATTTCCCGTGATCTCTTAGTATCTAGGTACCTATCATGACTCTGATTATGTTGCTTTGGCATCCACAAAAGAAATCATCATTATCATATAAAATTTTTAGATTGTCCTTTTGATGAGGGAACTAATTATGAAATTTGATTCCTAGAAGGAATCTGAGCATAACAACTTGAAGGGGATGAAGGAATCTATGCAATTCCAAAATCTATTGTGGAGCTCGAGCATATCTAGGTGTCTTGAGAACAAAACATCTTCTGGAATTTAGGGGAAGAGAAAACTTAGAGGCGTGGTCGAGAAATCTGTGAATGCCACAATTGCGCTATGAGCTTACATCAATACCAAGTTCAAGACCAAAAAGAAGGCATAGGACTTGGTCCTAAATGCCTGTTCAGAACAAATGCATGTGGGAACTTATCATGAGGAACTTGCTGGTTGTAGAACCATCAATCCCAGCAGAGAACATGTTAGATCTTTGTCTGAATCATTTTGGACAATTTCCATTGACTAGGACAAAAATCTTATAACATCAATGGAGTCAAAGGGCATCCAATGTTTCTCACCTTCACGATAGCATGATGGTTAGCCTTTCAAGTTGATCGAGGGCAGAGAGTGATGAAGCAATGATGAGCTGTGGTTGGGCCATTGAAGAATACAAATGAGGAGAATATGTGATTGACACATCCGTACACCACTATTAGAAGCTAATGATATGTAAATATGCATTTTTTCTTTTATCCCTTGTATATGTGATTTGAGTGGAATGTTGTGTACTTTTAGTAAAGCAGAGATGGTAAATTCCAAACTCTGCTTCATGGCTGGAACAATTTTCAAATTATTCCTTATTCATCTGACTGCCATACCTCCTTTCTCTAATAAACTCAATAATTCGCTTGGGTTAAAAAATATGAAGTCTATTAATATTACAAGTTTTTTATATTACATCATTTTTCTAACTTTTTTACAAGTACAATATATATTGGTTTTATAAATCTTATTAACTTTATAAATATAAATAAGGATTAATTATATTATAGTATAAATGGATGAGCAAAACATGTTAGCAATGTATGTACTTGCATCATTTATGAATGACTCAATGTCCAAAGATAATTTTTAAACAATATTTGAAAGGTAATTTCCAAATATATCTCCATATTTTCAATTAAAGTTATTGTATTTATTTCAAAATATTAAGTGCAATTAAGAATTGAAAAATTCAGTAATATTTCCAAAAAAAATTAAAATTGGGCTTTAAGTTTAAACCGTTCTATCTAGGATTTAGACAACTCCACTTCAAAATAAATATCCTCAATACTAAATTTAATGAAAAAATGAAATTCATCGAAATGACCTAACCAAAAATTAATCATTTCAAATAATAAAAGTTTACATATAAGTAACATATTCATATTGAAATTTAAAATGGTGAAAAATAAATAAATAAACCAATTTACTGTATCTGAAACATATTATATTTAAATTTAAAATATTTAAATAATACTTTAAAATAAATCCAAATACTAGTCAATCAAAATGGAATTAGCCGTTGACTAATAGGCTTAAAATGAAATAATATAAGCAATAAAAATGATGTGACCATGTTTTTTTGTGACAGATTGTTCTAAGAGTCATTCCAGAACCCGGTTCCAATTACATGACGAGTTAAAGGTTATGAATTCTGGGCCTCCGGAGGCCAGTTCATTGATACATGAATAACCAAAGGAGTATGGCCATTAAGGCAGTACTAAAGATAACTAAATTTAACTGCTGGCAGAACCACAGAGGAATTAAGAGGACAAACCACAGGTGTAAGTGCTGGAACATGCTGGGCCGAGTGCCAACCCATGGTTCCATGGCGTGAGTGTCACACCGGTCATTGTGCATGTCCATGGCGTTGTGGATTTGCTCTCGTCGTCAGTGCACACTGGGCTGCTTCCCTTCTTCTTGCATTGACTACAGAGCACCATTGTTGTGTAAAGTGGATCAGCCAGATTGCAATTGTTTGTCTGTGAGGAGGTGTCATGGCCTAGGTGGCGCCAAGTCCTTCGGGAGTAGTCTGCGTGGAGGTGGTTTGCGGGTGCTCTCGGAATGGCTATAGGGTCTGGAGGCATCCTTTGGAATGCTCAGTCTTGTGCAGAGAGGATAGCCGAGGGGCTGGAGGAGAATGGAGGCGTCCTCCATCTCTTTCGGCAGATTGAAGGTGTTGACACACCCTCTAGCAACTCAAAGAAAGCCATTCTAGGAGGTATATCATCGATAGGAAGTGGGGCCGACTCCGTTGAAATTTGGGATGTTTAGTAGAAGGCGGAGGCTGGAATCATGGCCTTCCCAAACGGTGTCTGAGAGGCCCAAAGGTGTGTCCACCATTATTTAATTGTCAGGTTGAGCCATGAGACCAGTGAGTAAGATTCTTTGAGGCATAGTGGTGCCATGGTCCCGTGAGACATCCCAGTGAGGCATAGGTGGACTAAACAATCTGCTGAGCCAAGTGAAATGACAAAATGCAGGATACCATGAAACCAAGGAGGTAGGACGCTCCGGTGAAGGCTGACTGGGATGGCTGGTGCGAGAAGGCGGAGGGGAGCTGGAATGCTTGACGCTACGAACAGGTTGTGCAGGAGGCCAAAGGGTGTCCACCATGGCCCAATTGTCCCGAGTTGAGACCGTAGGACCAGAGGGCGAGGTAGATTTGCTGGGGCACCGTGGGTGCCATGGAGAGCCCCGGCGAGGACGCATACGAAGGCGAAGGCGAGGCATGGTCGGACTCGGCTTCTGCAGGGGATCTGCAGAGCCAAGTGAAATGACAAAAATTACCCAGGATACCATGAAAAACGCAGAGCACTGGAAGAAACCACACCGTCGAACAGAAATGCCAAGAGATCGCCGCATGATGCAATACAAAGAGTCGGTCGAGGAGGGAGGCGTTAATGCTTCTGGCATCGGAGTAAGTAGGCATTAAAACCCCCGGGTGACGGCTGCGTGGGGCACGAGCTGGGCACATGGCTCCGTGCCCCGCTGGCCATCCCCCTCCTCCATCCTCTGCCAGGTGTCCCACGATGGCACCCCATCCGGGGGAAATCCATGACCATATTAATAGAAACTTATAATATAATAAAATAATTTAAACATAAATTATAATTACACATATAAATTAGGGAAAAATGGAATTCATAAACAAGTTAATAAAAACTTATAATATAATAAAATAATTTAAACAACAATCTAAAATATAAATACAAATATAAGTTAACCAAGTTAATACAAACTTACAATATAAGAAAATAGAATAATACACTAAAACATAGTCCAAATATAAATTAACGAAAAATGAAATTCATAACATATTAATAAAAATAAAATAAATAAATCAATAATAAAACCTATCAATTCAATTTCTCAACATTGCCACTTTAGAAAGATCTAAAGCAAAAGGCATAAATAATTGAAGGTTCAATTCACACTCACGACTGACACACGTATCCTGGTTCGATCACTAATGAATTTGCGCAGAACTTCAACATTCAACAATGAACCTCGTTTCCTGCCTATGGCTTCGTTGATATCCAATACATCTCGTGGTATTCTGTAGTGAACACACTGAATCAATCTGCGTTGTTTTCACAAATTAAGAGGGACGACTTTCGATTCCCAACCTCATCCTCATCCTCCATCTGCGTATAAAGTCCAAACATATGAACAAGGTCTTTTACTATATCTAAACCTCGTCCGAGAACACGAGTAGCTAATTGGTCTTCTGCCATGACTATCTCACGAACCCCTGATTGTACAACTGACGGAAATCAGTTGTACAATAGCAATCCCGTGATTCAAATCTTCGCTGCTGATATCCTTTGCATTTGTTTGACATAATATATTCAGGGCACACCGATATCCCACCAGTACGGCTGTTCTAGTTTTCCGACTTTCATTGATGTCAATATCAATGGAAATATCATGAAAAATACTAGAAAATGCTCGCAAAACAAGGGATTAGATTTTTGTATAGTCTTTATTATTGTTATAAACATGGCCTACAATGTCTATCAAACTTAAAATCACAGACTGTCGTTTTTCAAAGTTCCCAAGAATTCCGATGGAATTTTGTCCACGTGATCTCAGTCCATTTATTATAACGTCAATTGCCCTTACTATTTCCTTACCCACATCCAGAGCGGCTTCTTTCGCATCCTTTTCTGTGAGGGTTTTGTGAATGACATTCTCCAAATATCTGAAGCCCCGTAGAGATATGAATAATTCTATGGTCTGAGAATGAAACTCACAAAACTTCACCCATTTTCTTCCATATTTTCACCCATTGCTTCTCTATTATCAGTCTCTGTTTAACATATTCACGTAACTTCACTAAATGTTGCTTCATCTCTCTCTTGTTCAGAATTTTTGAATACTCGGCAATTGCAACTTTTGCGGGAAATCTATGAAACTCAACAAAATGCTTCATTTCCTTTCTTAATTCTGTTTGGGGAATGGCGCTTTTAATGTCAAACCACTGTCGAGTAAAGGGATTTCGGGCATGCTGTTCAATTTCCCAAATGGTCTGCAGAATTTTTCTATCATACAGAAGCTGGGCGGTATCTTGCTCTAGTGGTAATCGCACTGGATCATAAGCAAATTCTCCGCTGATGATGTCCATATACTGATCGGGCACCATTTCCATCTCCATTTCCTTACTTTCTTCGATGGTCACTGATCGATTCCTAACCATAACTCTCCTAATTCAATAAAAATAGCTCGCACTACACAAAAATAATCAAGATAAAAAAGCACGATATTTAGTTTCACGTTTTGAAACTCTTTCAGCACGATATTTAGTTTCATGTTTTGAAACTCTTTCACGAATGTAAGGAGAGGCCATTAATGTTATATTTGTTTATAATTAAGATGAAGATAAGTGGAGGTGTACATTTAAAGTTAATAATAATAATAATAATCTAATTTTAAGGTCATCTAGAAGCAATACATTAAATTGGTGTATGACACCCCTTGTTTGTGGGACAAGGGACATTCTTCGTCCAAACATTTGATTAGTAATACTCCAAATTGGTGTATGAGACCCCTTGTTTGTGGGACAAGCTAAGTCCAACTATTTGACCGGTAATACACCAAATTGGTGTATGAGAGCACTTGTTTGTGGGGCAAGGGACATTCTTCGTCCAACGATTTGATTGGTAAAGTGTACAATAGCATACATACCCTACCCCCTCTAGATTTTAACCTGTGATCTCTTAGGAGGAAACACATATTATGTGGAGTAAAATGACTTAACACTTCAATTTTATAGGATTAGAATTTAGCTATTTATCATTTTCTCTTTTTAAAAAATTTATTGTCTAATATATATATAATTCCTTATGAGATAGAGCATGTGGTATGGCTTGGGTTTTAGTTCTCATCCACCCATATCCAAATCCCATGGGGTGACGTAATAATAATAATTTAATTTTAGGGTCACTCGCTAGCAACACACCAAATTGGTGTACGAGACCCCTTGTTTGTGGGACAAGGGACCTTCTCCATTCAACTATTTGACTCGTAATGCACCAAATTGGTATATGAGACTCCTTGTTTGTGGGACAAGGAACCTTCTCCATCCAACAATCGGACTGGTAATACACCAAATTTGTGTATGAGACCCCTTGTTTGTAGGACAAGCCATGTTCTCCATCCAAGGATTTGACTGGTAATACACCAAATTGGTGTATGAGACCTCTTGTTTGCGGGACAATGGACCTTCTCCATCCAACGCTTTGATTGGTAAAGTGTACAATAATATACACACCCTACCCCCTCGAGATTTGAAGTTGTGATCTCTTAGGAGGAAACACATCTTATGTGGATTAAAATGACCTAACACTTCAATTTTATAGGGTGAAAATTTAGCTATTTATCATTTTCTCTTTTTAAACAATTTATTGTCTAATTTTCATATATATAATTCCTTATGGGATAGAACATGTGATATGGCTTGGGGTTTAGTTCTCATCCACCCATATCAAAATCCAATGGGGTGACCTTGTATGTATTTTGTGTAGGAAACTTATAAATATGGGGCCACACTAGAATCCACATCCTCTTGATAAGAAAGCGCAATGGTGTTGTTGATAGGATTTTGGATTGGAACTTTTCATGAGCTATTGGGAACCATTATTAGTGGTGGGTGCAACAATTCAAGTGGTTTTGGTGGAGCAGTTTTTTTCATATGGTTCCCTCTTTAAAAAAAATTATGGCACAAGATTTTTTGTTCATGCTAATGTAATTTTGATTAAAAAATTATGGTTGAATTATAATACAGGGTTAAGGATTATGGGTTTCTTCGAAGCAAAAAGATTATATATATATATATATATAAAATTAGAGTTGCGGCTCTAAAACCATCTGTGAGAGATGGGTTTTGAGAATAAAGCTATTTGTATATGTGTAATTGCAATTATTTTCCTTTCTATCTAAAGAATTTATGTATACACCACATTATATTAAAAGGATTAAGACTTACACATCCAAATATAACATATAAGAATGCATTTTAAGAAGTATTACTCCTTTGTATCAATTTTCTCTAAGAAAACGAGAATTGACCCACCAATAATTTTATGTAAGGACCAAAGGGCCAAATCTTACATGGCCTTTTCTGGTTACTAATGTGCAAAGTAAAAAAGGGCCACACAAAGGGAAAGGTAAGAAAGGTAACAATGGTTTATAAAGTAATAATATGATAACCAAATTTCAATGCATTTTATAATGTTAACCAAATTTCAATAGTTTTTAGAATGTTAAGATATATTTTTAAAAATTATTTCAATAAAAATATTGATTTTTAAATATTAATTTTAAAATTTGGTCATATTTAATATAAAATATTAGTTATTAATATTTTTTTATGTTATATTTCAATAGTATTTAAGAAATATACATGTTATAATATTTTTCTTCAACCTTTGTAGGCCTTTTAGATAAAAACAAGTGTGTCTCCATTCTATTCAGTGTTACCTTTAAGAATTTTTACAAAACTTTATAGTCGAGTTCTATCTCTTCTTTGTCAATGAGTACAAAAAAAAAAAAAAATTCATCAATTACTTTCTCTTTCATTGAAAGGGGGATCTTCATAGCTTCGATTTCCACCGCATCAAGGTAATCATAGTACACAAATTCTCCTCTCTGTAACTGAAACGCTTCCTTATATAGATCATCCTCCTTGACATAGAGTTCTCTTATAACATGATGAAAACAAATGCATTCAAAGCATGGAAAATCCAACCTCATATCTCGAAATCCTCCAAATCCAATCGCACTAGTAAGATTTGGATATTTAGTGTTTTTTTCTATAAAATACATTTTAAATTTAAAAAAAAACAAACATAATTTTAAATAAAAAGAGAGAGAAAAAAAGATCCTTGTGTGGATTTCTTTTTCTTTTCTTCACTCTAACATCAATCCACCGAACATTATTGTTTGTATTTTTATCTAATTTTTGCAATTCATGGAGGCGATTTAAACCCCCAAAAGGATTTGATATTTCCAAGGCCAAGTTCTTCTACCCCCTTCTCTCAAGGAGAATTTGAACATTCATCTCTAGTATTAGATGCTTCATTTTCTCCACTGTTGTTTCCCATGGATACTTTGAATGTAGCCTGTTAGATGATTCTAGAATTTTTTTCTTTTTTGTTCTCCATCATCTCGGATTTATTATATTCCTATTTAGAAGAGAGGATGTAGGATAATATAGACAAACCTCATGGAAGTGTCTTATTAGTTAACACAATCTACATCTGAAAGTTGTTTTTCCATAATCAACATAGTTACCATATTAACTAGAGCGATGACCTTAAAAACTAAAATGTGGCACTAGAAACCCATATTTGGGGTTAAAAAGCATAAAATTCAAAGTACAAATTAAAAAGTGATGGAACTAGTAGCAACCATTTTTTTCGTATCTAAAAATGATCACCATTTTTTGAGGGTTTCAAAATTTGAAATTCTTTGAAAGGATGGCCTTAACAATGTTACGAGTGAAACAAAATATAAAAATCAACCCTAGAAATACCCCTCTCCCCTTCCCCCCCAACACACACACATAGTGCTTGTCCCTATCATCATTTTAACTTTTTTATTAAAAGTAAATAAATAAAAATTAAGAACCAATGAAAAAAATTTAAACTTAAAAGAAATGAAAATTTACAAAACATCAAGAATGCAATTAAAACAAAAAAAACTATATTTAAATAAAAATAAAAATGAATTCAAAAATAAACAAAACAAATATTAGAAACATTAAAAACAACATTTGTGGCATAATAATTCGTGCAATCACCCCACATGCCCCCCATCGAACTCCCTCACCATACCTTGTAGAACCCTCACACTAAACCTGGAAATGAGCAATGGTCATTCCTTTAGAGTCCAAGCATGAGGGAAAGGAGGGAGGGAGATTGACGGGGGTCAATGGGCGGGGTGAAAGAGTGATTCCAAGAATACCCTCCCCCTCAAGTCATCACCACTCATTTTTGGGTTGGGAGCATGGGGAAGGGGGAAGGGGTATGGGGAGATAAGGTGATGATATTTATAAGGGTGGCTTGTATAGGTGATTCTAGGAATAAAAAACCCAATGTTTATTTTTAAGGGGTTTATTTTAAGGATTTTGTTGGAAACCTTACAAGTATTTTAAGACCACGGTTGTGAAAGCTTGTAATTTTGATGAGGAAATAAGAAAAGGGTGCTACCGATAGTGTCACTTTTAAAAATGGAGGTAAAAAAAAAAACTAAATGCAACCTCTTAAAAAATGAAAAATATGATTAGTTCTCACGAGGTTGGTAGTTATTTTAATCTAAAATTTTTGAAAGGTAAGATCAATCGATCCTATGAGAATCTTGTTAGATAAACCCCCAATGAGGTCGAGTTTCATGCATACACATGCATAGGTGATAATACCATGATCAATATAATGTACATTTAATTTAATAAATAATCTCAAAGTGTTTCCAAAAGCTAGAAAAATATACTCAAACAACAAGTGGAGATGAATATTTATCATTCTTACCTAGAATAGGGTTATTGTGATAGTCATAGATATTAGATCGAACTCTAGAAACCAGGGTTGAAATTAGAGTCCCAACCTTCCCCAAAACAAGGGCCCTTCATCGAACACTATCCAATCATCCTTCACAACTTTAAAAATAATAATGAAGAATCCCTTGGAGTAGAGGAGGAGCTCATAATACATAGTACAATTCTAGCTAAACCACCGACAAATATTTTATACAAATGTATAAATACCATTGAAATTATATATGATGGAATCTCTTTGTATAATATCTCATTTAATATCTCATTAGAATGGACTATTAGATCTCCGACTTCCAACACCGGAATTCCATCTGATTTATCCACTATGCAATTTGTATTGAGAGTAGATGTATTTACCTTTGAAGGAGTAGAATGCCTAGTCTTCCCAAAATTGTTGAAGTATAAGATCTCAAAGGATAAGGTTACACTAGTGTCTAGGGATCTTCTAATATGGTTGAATACCAACTACACAGTACCATCCTTGCGGATCCCATAATATATGACAAAAATGACCATATAGGAGTTACCTTCCTTGATATAAAAACATATGATTACATGGTCATATCCCATCCCTCCTTTGAATATTATACTTTAATATCGAAAATAAATACATGGACTTCACCTTAAAATAGAGTGTTTCCCTATAAGGGACATCACAAATATTTGAAGATCCTCAACACCCCCATCCAACATCTAAAGCTTTGTGATAAATAGTTGCCCCACAATATTAGGAAGAAAAGAACCTTCTTCGATGTATAAGGATTTATTCCCTCTATAGAATAAATAGATAAAATAGAAAGAAGGAAAGAGAAATTTTGGGAAAAAATGAGAAAACAAGAAGAACAAACATGTTATTTTAAAAATAAATTATTTAGTCTTTTTTTTCTATAAAACACATTTTAAATTAAAAACAAAAAAAATAATTTTAAAGAAATAGAGAGGGAAAGTATCCTTATATGGATTTATTTTGTTTTATTGTTTCTAAATTCAATCCACCCAACAATATTGTCTTTATTTATATTTAAATTTTCCAATTCATGGAGGTTCTTTAGACCCCAAAAGGATTTGATATTGCCAAGACCAAGTCCTATTACCCTATTCCATAAAAGAGAATGTGAAAAGGTATGTATAGTAACATATGCTCCATTTGAACAGAAGCGGCGAGCAGGAGGACGAGTTCGACGGTGGTGACATGCACGGTTTTCTTTCACGAGAAGAGCACTTGTCATTGTTGTTCGAGCTCCGAGGCCACATGGCTGACCTGGAGCACCGAGCACTCACAATGGGACAGCGGACACATGGTTGACCTGGAGCACCGAGCACTCACAATGGGACAGCGCCTTGACATCCTGTTCGATGCCCACTCCGGCATTCCTACACGGCGCAGGTGTCCACTCTACTCACAGTCATTCGCCATCCCGACTGGATACACGTGGAAGACCAACGAAGACGAAAGGTCACCAATTTCCTAGGGTTTTCATGTTTTATGGGTTTTAGATTTATGTTACTGTTTTTATATTCCACTAGACTTCAGGCACCTGTTCTGGTTTCCTTCGGCAGAACAGATGCCAATGGATTATAGTTGTTTTGCCTTGTTTCTATGCTGGTTTCCGGTCTCTGGCAGCATTCTGGACGACTTAAACTCCTGACCATGTATACTCTGTTACAGATTTTGATAATATATAATAGTGGATCTCCTTTTTATTTAAAAAAACATATGTCTATTTTCTCCTATGTTATTGCCAATGGATGCTTTTAATGCAGATTTTTAGATGGTTTAAGAACTTTTTTCTTTGGTGTTCTCCATCGTCTCAGTTTTCTTCTATTACCATTGGGATAAAATGACGTAGGGGAAGGTAGAAAATCCTCCTTGAAGTGTCCTATTAGATAACAAAATCTACATATGAAAGGTTTTTTGATAATCAACATTGTTACCATCTTAACAAGAATTGTTACCTTAAAATTAGAATCTTGGCTCTAAAAATCCATCTTTTTTGGATAAAAAGCAACAAAATCAACCTCTAAATAAAAAAAGTGATGCTACCAGTACCAATTTATTTTTTTTTGAGATAAAATTTATCATCTTTTGCAACCATTTATCATGTCATAATGTTTCCAAATAAATCAATAAAATCAACTTCAAAATCAAAATGTCACACCAACAACAACACCCTTTTTGTCAAGTGAGCGAGCTCAAAAATTGAAATTCTTTGAAAGGACTAATTAATACCTTACTCATCAAGTGTTTTTAATTTTTTTTCTTAAAAATAAAACAAATTAATTAAAAAGATAAAATAAACAAAAATTAAAAACCAATAAAAAACTTAAACTAAAAAGAAATTTAAATTGTTAAAAAACAAAACCATCAAAATAAATTAAAAGAAAAAAACTAAGCATTTTAAATAAAAAAAGAACAAAAATTTGGCAAAACACTTCTAGAAAAGAAGAAGGAAAACACTTTTAAGAAAAAACAAAAAAAGAAATTAGAGGGGGGGGATTCATAGAATGACATTGCAGACCCCCATCAAACTCTCCCTCCTCCTTCCACTCCCACACATGTGATCCATGAAGGAGCGATGGTTGTTCCTTTAGGGGCCATGATGGAAGGAGGGGTGGGAGGGTCGGGGTGAAAGGGTGATTCTAGAATACACTCCCAAAGTCATCACCACTCTATAACAAAGTCAAAATCGTACAAACCCTAAACACCATACACTCATTGAATTAATATTTGACAAACACAAGATACACTAAATTGGCATTTGCACTCTTAATGTTTCTTTTGGAATTTTTATGATTCTTATATTCTCGAATATAGGATGGATGTGTTTATCATTATCATTTTTTATTCCAATGTAGAACCTTGGTTAACATTCCACATTATAACAATTTTGAAATCTCCAATTGGTACAATGATTTGATTTAATATAATTTCGTGAGTATATAAATTTGAAAATGAAAAGTCACATATTTCTTTATTTATTTAATTCATTAATGATTTAAAATTAGAATGGTGATAAATTCACAATTTTTATTTTTCAAATCATATGATGTCTATCGATGCATATCAACCACCTTGATTATCTGGTTGTGGTAGTACAAATATTATACGTAATTACTTTTCAATAATATGTCCTGAGTTCATATATAATGTGGTTGGGTAAGATACCTTCCCCATTCTGGTTCAATTCCCTCGAATTGGGAATGTGGGTCCATTGTGATAAGGCTAGAAGAGTAGACAACCCTTGGGATAGAAAATGTAATGTACCTCAAAATTTCAATAAAAAACTGTGGTACAACATTTGCTACTCAATTTCGTTTAATCCGCTCGTGAGCCAAGTAATTACACTTTGTTTTTGCTTGCATGAACTTATAACATACTAGCTTTTTACACTTGGCTTAAGCTTAATACCCCTGGCTTAATATCTTACACAAAATTCAAATGCAAGTATATTCTAAATCTTACTTTATTATAAGGCTTTATTATAATGCATGCCCTACCTATACCCAAGGATGGGGATATCAATCACTTTGTGTTTAATAGAATTGGACTATGCACATGAAATTATGTCTCGAGTTTTAAAAGCTCATGTACTACCTAACTATGTCAACATCACTTTAAGTCGTGACAAGAAAAGTTTTAAGGAGGTTAATAATTGTTTTAGGAAAGGTTTCTAAGTGTTTTCCTTTGATGGTTCTACTTTCGTTAAGGCAACTTGTCCCTTCCATAAAGAAACAAACATGATTTTTTTCCACGTCATTCTCCACAAAACTAAATATAATTCAACCCTCCTCCGTTGGCCAGAGTAACGGAACGATAATTTCATGGTTTGGTAGTCGACTATTTCATTGGATAGTCATAATTTTACTGTTTGGTTTACTTTGTATCTCCTACATTCAGGGTGGAGGATGTACCTATCATGAGGGGTTTAAGACCCTGTCATGGAATTAATTAAGGATCCTATAATCCACAGCCCCAATGTCTCTTACTCTTATTCTTCCCAATCTGGATACGTCCACTTTGCCCTAGAGTAAGGTCTTTACTTCAGTTGTAAAGAGTATAATCATGCCTCTTAAGTTTTTGGAGGTCCCATTTCTTATGCCTTCGAAGGGAAGGGGTTTGTATCATGCAAATTCCACAGGGAAACATCTACCGCCTCCATGAAAAACCCTTGGTGCAGCCGACAACAATGCCTGGTAAGTTTTCTCTAAGGGACTGTCGTATTTCAGATTCAAACAGAGTTTATTGTTTTTGGTTAAAGCCGAGAAGAAAATTGTTTCCTATAAACTTTAATGTGGGTTACAGACTTTCCTTAATCCCATAGAGTCTATGTGATTCTTTTATTAATTTCCTCGGCGTGACAAAGTAGAGGTTTTCTTACTATAACCATGGTTCGCAGACCCTCTACTTCTGGGAACCATACTTCGAGTTTACTGTGTGTGTGTCGTGGGTCTATTTCCGATTTAATCCTTTTTCTACCCTATACTCAACAAATGTAAACTAGGGTGACTCAGAGTAGTATCCCTCAATAAAGTTAGGTTATTCTTCATGATCACTTTTATTGGTGAAAAGTATGATGTTGTTCCTTGCATTCTTTGTTTGTAAAGGGTTTTATCAAATGATTTTTTGTTTGAATTTGCACTGCTATTTTATTTTGTCAAGGGAAATATTTGACATTTGATTTTCTATGTATTAATGGCGGGGATCTTACTGTTGCGAGGGTACCCAACATGAGGCTGACTCTTTTCCTCTCCTCATTTCCAGGTTAACTACAAAGCAAAGAATGGAAATAGGAGGATGTGGCATTTCAGACCTAAGTTAAGTAGTCCTACAGTTATGGTTATCATTGTTCCTTTTGAGTTTATAAATCAAGATTTTAATTTGTAAATTTTCTAATGTATTATAATGTTGGCCAATTGCAGGTGTGCCCCTTTCACAGCACGGGTTCCAGCCTCTACTCAACCTGGCAAAGGTAATCGGGTTCCAAAATATGCCCCTTCAACTCGTTAAGATGTGGAGGTCTCGAATTTTGTTCGTCGTTTTTATTTTCCTATGTTAAGATGACCTCTGTTCAAGCACTGATTATCTGTATCGGATAACTGAGGGTTTAAACACCTTTTTTGTTTATCGCTGCACTTATATGTGTAAGCATGATGTGAGGGACTTGGGAATGAAATTCTCATTTTCTTTTGTTTAAAAGGTTTGTTTACACCCAACTAAATTGTTACTAAAGGTCCCGCAACTTCCAACTCTGCGTGTTTGTATGTGTTTGTTTCGATTGGTTGTATCTTTATCAAGGATTTCCATTGCTCTATGATTTATGAGAATGCAAAGTGATTTAAATAAAAAATCTTGTTCCTTTCTATGCACAGCATGAATAAGATATGTAGTGACAAGTCGTCTATCTTTTCTCCTGTAGTATTATCCTAGCATGATTATCTCGTCCAATAAAATAGGGTGATCTTACGTTCATACACATATGCTTCATTGTTCTCGTCTGTATAATGAATTTTGTTTACAAATCAAGTATCTATAATGAGTATAATCGCTCTGTCATGCATTTGATATATATATATATATATATACGTACATACATACATACACACACAAACACACAAAAAAAAAAAAAACATTCATAATAATAATATTAATCGCTCTTTCATGTGAATAGATATATATATATATATATATATATATATAGTTATATATATATATATACATATATATATATATATATACTGACTTATTTAAAGTTTGAATTATATATACGCATATAATGACTCGGTTCAAGTTTGATATATATATATATGCATATAATATCTTTGTTCGTTGATTGGTACCTATTCGCTTCTAATTAAAATTTGATTCTGGAAAATAAATCTACATTTAAATCCTATAGTCTATTCACTGAATTTCAAACAGTCTTTGTCTAGTTTCTTGCATGTATACCAGCGCTAAGAATCTCATTATAACATTAACCAATTCATTCCACATAGGTAGAATACTGAATATTTAAGTACAGAAAATACTTACAGCAGTTATACAATCATTAAAAACAACTACTAGAACTCTTTCGTATAACGATAACATGAACAATAATTTCAATATATAAAAAAAATCATTCAGACAGATAGAGTTTAGGGTACGTATCTAAACTAGGTTTGCAAAGGAAACAAAGGGAACAACCATAGAATCGAGCAGCCACGATTACTTGCCCGATTCACCCCCTAGCCTGACCATGAGTCCATAAGGGAGAACTTGGAAAATCCCTCTACAACACTGTCCTTCAATTTAGTCCCCTTTTTCCTTGCCTCACATGCTTCCATTTTTCATAACAACAAATGAAAAAGAAAAAGACACAAAAAAAACTTCTTCCCAGCATACTTAGCAGCGTCCTACCTCCTCGCATATGCTTATTTGTAACTTGCTTAGGTCTTTTTTTACTTCTTTGGAATTTTCGCAGCTTCCTAAATCCTTGATTTTCAGGGGCTGCCAATGGACAAATCCTTAATTTTCCAATTGTACAAATTAGCCCAGGTGTAGTTCCAACATGTTCCCCACTCACGGAGTCATGGTCGGCTACTTTTAACATGGTTGTTCCATTTGTCTTCCTGCAATTAATATAAAATATTATGTTTTAAAACAAGTGTCATTATAAAATATTTAGTTGGGTCAAATCAGATTCATGCCCAACAATCATAATAATTTATAACAATTAACAAATTTGAAATTCGGAATTGCCAAAAATGGCAAATTTTTTCCAAACTCGAATTTACCAAAAATGGAATAATTTCTCAAAAATTTAAATGTCCAAATTATTTTATTTTTGGGGATATCATATCCTTTCCCCCTTCAGTAAAACACTATCCTCAATGTTCATTCCTCTCTTGGAACAATATTGGATGATATTTCCACATATCTCCCTCCAATTCCCAGGTGGACTCCTCAGGACTGATGTGCTTCCATTGCACCTTTACCTAAGCGATGAATCTCTTCCAAAGTGCTATTTCTCCCCAGTCCAAAATGAGTAGGGATTCCACCTGGAATTCTCCTTGGGGTTCCACCTATACCAAGTTCCAATCAATCATATGAGTAGGGTCATGAACATAATTTTTAATAAAGAAACATGAAATACTTATGAATTCTTAGATTTGTTGGCAATGCAAGTTGATATGCTACGGGTCCAATTTAAGCTAGTATCTTGAAGGGCCCATAGAACTTGGGTTCCATCTTGGCACAATTTCCTAGCTGCAATGAGATTTTCTTGGCTTTGACCTTCAAGTAAACATGGTCTCTCGCTTGAAACTCTAAGTGTCTTCTTTTCATATCTGCATAGCTCTTTTGTCTATCATGTGCTTCCTTCAAGTTTTGTTGTACCTTTCTCAACATGTTCTCCATTTCTTGGATAATTTCTTGTCCAACCATGAGTCTGTCAGCTAGGTTATCCCAACTAATTGGAGTCGTACACTTTCTGCCCTACAATACTTCAAAAGGGCTCAACTTTGCTGAAGTTTGGTATCCATTGTTATATTTAAATTATACCAAGTGTATATAATCCTCCCACTTGTTTGGTTTTTTTCTTACATACATGCCAAGCATATCCTTTATGATTTGGTTTTTCCTTTTGGTTTTTCCATCCATTTGTGGATGATAACTTGTACTGGAATTCAAGTTGGTATTGAGCCCTGCAAACAATTCCTTCCAAAAAGCGGATGTGAATTTTACGTCTCTATCTGAAATCACCATTTTAGGAATACCATGCAGTCAAAAGAATTCTTTCATGAATATTTCAGTGATGTTTATAGCTTTAAAAGTAGACTTTATAGGAATAAAGTGTGTAGACTTACTAAGTTTATCGATCACAACCATGATGGAGTCATTCTGTTTCTGTGTTTTAGGCAAACCTATTATAAAGTTGAGTGATATAGTCTCCCATTTCCATTCTGGTACTGGTAATGGCTGTAAGAGGCCGACTGGATGCTGGTGTTTGACCTTAACCTACTGACAATCTTGGCACCTATCCAAGTATTCCATTGTTTCGCCCTTCATATTAGGCCAATAAAATAGTTTCCTAAGTGTTGTTATCATTTTCTGGTAACCTGGGTGACTAGAGTATGGCTTCTTATGCACTTCGTCAAAGATTGTTAATTTTAACTCTCCTGAATCTTGTATGTAAAGTCTGTTTTTAAATCATAGTAGCCCTTTCTCGTCGATACTTAGGTCTTATTTATCTGAGTTCGCGGTATTATTTTGTAGTTCTTCCGTTATTTTATTATAATTTTTGTCATCATCCCCTTCCATCTTTATTCTTTCTTCCAGATCACTATCTGCCCTGCTAATATTCATCTCAAATAATCCATGGATTCATCTACTTAGAGTGTCAACTACTTTATTTTCCTTTCCCTTGATATGTCTAACCTTGAAGTCGAATTTGCTCAAGAAGGCTAACCACCTTCCTTTCCTTATGTTATGATCTGGTTGGTTAAACATATATTTCACCCTACTGTTGTCCATTAATAATAGGAATATTATGTCCATTATGTAGTGTCGCCACATCTTTAAGGCATGTATTATTGCTACCAATTCTAAGTCATGTGTGATGTAATTGCGCTCATGTTCTTTTAATTTCCAGGACTCATAACAAATAACATGTCCTTCCTGGGTTAGGACACCACCTAGCCCTTCTTTACTTGCATCGACACATACGGTGAAGTATTTATCTCCGTCTGCCACTTTTAATATGGGTGTCGTTGTCAATAATTCCTTTAGCTAGTTGAAGTTGTCTTGACATTTCTATGACCAATTAAACCTGGTTCCTTTCTTTTGTAATGATGTGATAGGGTAGGCTATCTTGGAAAACCCTTCTATAAACTTGCGGTCATATCCAGTGATTCCCATGAATGACCGTATATCCAATGCATCTTTAGGTACCAGTCATTCCATAATCGCTTTCATCTTTTTCAGGTCTACCACAATGCACTCTGTTGAAATTACATGTCCAAGATATTGTATTTCTTTCTGATAGAAGGCACAGTTGTCGAAATTGGCATACAGTTTGTGCTTCATTAACATTTGCAGAACTATTCTTATGTGTTCCTCATGTTCCTCCTCCATCTTTGAATAGACTAGGATATTATCGATGAATACTACCATGAACTTGTCCAAGTACTCACTCAAGATATTGTTCATTAGACACATAAACGTGGCTGGGGCATTAGTGAGTCTGAATGGGATGAATACAACCTCATAGTGTCCATATCTTGTCCGAAATGTTGTTTTGTTTATGTCCTCATCTTTTATCTGAACTTGATGATAACCAGATCGTAAATCCAATTTTGAAAAGATCTTGGTGCCCCCTATTTTATTGAATAGATCATTTATCCTTGGTAAGGGATATTTATTCTTAATAGTAATTTTGTTCAGTTGTCTATAATCGATACATAATCTTAGAGTACTGTCCTTCTTTTTCGCAAAGAGGACTGGTGCTCCCCAAGGTGAGACACTTGGTCTGATATACTCTTTTTCCAATAATTCTTGTAGTTGTATTTTTAATTTTGTCAGTTCTGGTAGACTCATCTGGTAAGGCACCTTTGAGATAGGGGCAGGACCGGGTAACCAATCTATGGAGAAGTCTATTTCCCTTCTAGGGGGTAATTCTGGTATCTCATCCACAAACATGTCTCTAAAGTCACATAGGACAACAAAGTCTTCCAACTTTGGCTTATCCTTCTTTTCTGCTAAACTCGTCACTTGGATGGCATAAACTTGGCATCCTTTTCTCACACATTTCTTTAGTTGCATTGCTAAAATTTGTCTGACTGATACCAGTTTTGGTATACCTTGGGTTGTCCTAGTGGTGCCGGAATCATCTTTATAGCTAAGTATCTTTGTATAACAATTTAATATTTCTTTGTGTCTTTCCAACCAATCCATCCCAATGATCATATCGTAATATCCTAGTGGTAGGATGCTCATATCGGTTCTTATAGTTTGACCATATAGGCTGAATTCAAAATACGAGATATAGTTGATTACTTTTTTTTTTATACCTGTCGCTAGTTGTACAAGACATGATTTTGCGTTCTTCAGTCTCTTAAGTTTCTTTGACTCTACTATCTTCAGAGTAATATAACTTAATGTTGCTCCAGGGTAAATTAAAACAGAAATTCGAGTGTCATGGATTTTACCTTCTACTTCTACCACTGAGGACTGGTGGTCAGCTTGTCGTCTATCGATGGCTTCATTTATCTGATGTAGGATCCTTCCCACATCTCCTATTGTCAAGGCTTCTTGCAGGTTACGAACAACAATTCTATTTGTTGAACTCAAACATTGGTAGTTCCTCCTGATATGAGGCTCTCCACATTCCCAACACTTTAATGGCTCATGGGGGTTGTCCCCAAACCTCCTCGTTCGCAGGTTTACCGGTTTTTTGCTTCCTTGCGTATTGAGAGGGTTGGAGTGAAAATACTTTCTCAAAAAACTCTTTGTTGTATTCCGATAAGGAGTTGGCTGATACACCTTCTTCAGCTGGTTCATTCAATCATGTTTCTTATCCTTCCAGGCTTTGGGAAACTTTGCTCACTATTTATATTGATCAATTCACATTCCTGCCTTTCCAAATACTTCGTTGAAGGATTTGGGGTTGTCAAACTCAATTATGTCCCGGTAAGACTGTGGTAGACAACTTAGAAATTGTTGAATCTTTACTTTATCCTCCCGGATGTACGGTACGAACCTTAGCAAATCCAAAAATTTATTTATAAGGTCCTCCATTGTCATCTGTCTGAGTTGTAACTCATAAAATTCTTTTGTCTTCCTTTCATAGTAATTTTCGGAAAGGTATTATTTCTTGAAATACTTCTTAAAGTCAGACCATTTCAACTGTTTCTCCTTTAGGCCCTTGGCAATCTTGCCACCAAATACTGGCCTTACCTTTCAGATTGTAGATGGCCATCCTGACCTTCATGTTGCTGGAATAGTTGTATATTTGGAAATACTTTTTGATGTCCAACAACCATGCCTCTACTTCTTCTCCTGTCCTAGATTCCCCATCAAAGATAGTGGATTTAATCTTTTTAAATTCTCCTTCAAGGTGGTGTTCCTTCAGACGAACTGTCTCCTTTTTCTGTTTTTGGCCCTGAGTTCTTGGAGGCTCTTTTGTTAACTTCTTCACCATTATTGTTGTCTTTTGGGATTTTCTTGGTCACTATACTGCACAGCAGGACTTCGTTTATCTCTTGTTGTTCTTGTTGTGCCTTCTTAAATTTTTCATTGCCAGCTTTAAAGATTTGTAGCTCGACGATCAGGTTCCTCATTATTTCCAACACTTTTGTGGGTGAGCTTCGGTCACTATTTTGCCTTGTATCTCCAAGAGGTCCTTGCTGTGGATTTTCTTCCATGTTGTTTTCTGCATTGTCTCGAGCTGGCATACTTATTCAAGAAAACAGAGAAATTTTTCTGTTTGTAACCACATAATTTATTAGTTTTCGAAAAAAAAATTATATACTAAGCACTACAGTGGTCCTGTTCAGGCCGAGTGTTGTAACTTTCTCTCTGATACCATATGTAATGTACCTCAAAATTCTCATATAAAATAAAAAAATATATGTGGTACAATATTTTCTACTCAATTTCATTTAATCCACTCGTGAGACAGGTACTTACACTTTGTTTTTTCTTGCATGACCTTATAACATACTAGCTTAATACACTTGGCTTAAGCTTAATACCCTTGGCTTAATATCTTACACAAAATTTGAATGCAAGTATATTCTAAATATTACTTTATTAAAAGGCTTTATTATAATGTACGCCCCACCTATACTCAAGGATGGGGATTTCAGTCCCTTTGTGTTTAATAGAATCGGACTATGCGCATGAAATTATGTCTCGGGTTTTAAAAGCTCATGCACTACCTAACTGTGTCAACATCAGTCCTTAAGTCATGACAGGAAAGGTTTTAAGGAGGTTAATAACAGGGATGATTTTAAGGATGAAATTTTATTTTGAAATGTAGAAACCTTGGCGAATCTTACTAATCATTAATATGCCAACTGTAAAATGTTGGCGATATTTTTGTAAAAATATTCAAATTTCTAAGGATTTTATATAGTTTGTAGAAATGTTTGGCGATTTTTAAGGTAAAATCATTTTATCCTATAGAATTTGGGCGAATAAATTTTAGAATAGCAAATCATTTTTTGGGAAAAACCATGGAAAATTAGCTCATGAGTGAAATTTAGCCCATAAAATCATCCCTGGTTAATAATTGTTTTAGGAAAGGTTTCCAAGTGTTTTCCTTAGATGGTTCTACTTTCATTATATTACAACTTGTCCCTCCCATAACGAACCGAACACGATCCTGTTCGCGTCATTCTCCACACAACTGAATCTAACTAACCCTTCTCCGCTGGCCAGAGTAACGAAACGATAATTTCATGGTTTGGCAACCGACTAGTTCATTTTACAGTCATAGTTTTACTGTTTGGTTTACATTGTATCTCTTGCATTCGAGGTGGCGGATGTACCTATCAGGAGGAGTTTAAGACCCTGTCAGGGAATTAATTAAGGGTCCTACAATCCACAGCCCCGATGTCTCTTCTTCCTACTCTTCTGAATCTGGATACACCAGCTTTCCCTAGAGTAAGGTCTTGTACTTCTCATGCAGTAAAGAGTAAAGAGTATTTCAGATTCAAACAAAGTTTATTGTTTTTGGTTGAAACCTAGAAGAAAATTGTTTCCTTGAAACTTTACTGTGGGTTACAGACTCTCCTTACTCCCATAGAGTCTACAAGATTCTTTTAATTTCATAGTGACAGTAAAAGGTTTTCTTACTATAACCATCGGTCACAGACCCTCTACTTCTGGAAACTATACTTCGAGTTTACTGTGTGTGTCCCGTGGGTCTATTTCCGATTTAATCCTTTGTCTACTCTATATTCAGCAACTGTAAACTGGGTTGACTTAGAGTAGTATCCCTCAATGAAGTTAGGTTATTCTTCATGATTACTTTTATTGAAGAAAAGTATGATGTCGTTCCTTGCATTCTTTGCTTTGTTCGTCAAGGGTTTTATCAAATGGTTTCTTGTTTGAATTCGCACTACTATTTTATTTTGTCAAGGGAAATATTTGACATTCGATTTTCTATGTATTAATGGTGGGGCTCTTATTGTTGCGAGGGTACCCACCAGAAGCTTCCAGACTCTTTTCTCCTCCGTATGGGTTAACTACGAAGCAAAGCATGGCAATAGGTGAATGTGGCGTTTCATCCCTAAGTTAAGTAATCCGATAGTTACGGTTATCATTGTTCCTTTTTGAGTTTATAAATCAAGATTTTACTCTATAAATTTACTATTTTTTTAACGTGATGGTCGAATGTAGGTGTGCCCCCTTCACAGTGCGGGTTCCAGCCTCTACCCAACATGGAAAAGGTACTCAGGTTCCAAAATATGCCCCTTCAACTCGTTAATATCTGGACGTCTCGAATTATGTTCGTAGTTTTTCTTTTCTGATGTTAAGAGGACCTTTGTTCAAGCACCGATTCTCTGTATTGGATAACTGAGGGTTTAAACCCATTTTTGTTTATCAAAGTTCCAATTTATATGTAAGCATGATGTGAGGGACTTGGGAATGAAATTCTTGTTTTCTTTTGTTTAAAAGGATTGTTTACCCCAACTGAATCGTTTCTAAAGGTCTCATAACTTCCAACTCTGTGTGTTTTTATGTGTTTGTTTTGATTGGTTGTATATTTAGCAAGGATTTGCATCGCTCTGTGATTTCTGAGAATGCAAAGTGATTTAAATTAAAAAAATGCTTTGTTTTCTTTTTGCACACATCATGAATAAGATATGTAGTGACAAGTCATCTATCTGTTCTCCTGTAGTATTATCCTAGCATGATTATCTCATCCAATAAAATAGGGTGATCTTACGTTCATACTCATATGCTTCATCGTTCTCCTCTGTACAATGAATTTTGTTTACAATCTGAAACATTCATACGCATATAATCATTCTGTTCGTGCATATATATATATATAGATGCATATGATATCTTTGTTTGTTCATTCAACTCTATTAAAGTTCAAAACATTCATACACACATAATCATTATGTTTGTGCATTGATATATATATATATATAGAGAGAGAGAGAGAGAGAGAGAGAGAGAGAGAGAGAGAGATTTGACTCTATTTAAAGTTTGAAGTATATATATGTGTAACAACCTAAAAGTTATAATCATCATATTTAAACATAAGCAAATCAATTCCTAACTGAGACAATAACATCAACCATCGTCGGCCTTCG
>SNQJ01S0002007.1:146798-167805 GCA_010110895.2 Picea sitchensis | reverse complement strand
CGTTCATTGGTATCTATTCGCTTCTGATTAAAATTTGATTCTGGAAAATAAATCTGCATTTAAATCCTATAGTCTATTCACTGAATTTCAAACAGTCTTTGTCTAGGTTCTTGCATGTATAGCGGCGTTAAGAATCTCATTATAACATTAACCAATTCATTCCACCGAGGTAGAATACTAAATATTTAAGTACATAAAAGACTTACAACAGTTATACGATCATTAAAAACAGCTACTAGAACTCTTTCATATAACGATAACATGAACAGTAATTTCAATATATAAAAAAAATCACTCCAACAGTTAGAGTTTAGGGTACATATCTAAACTAGGCTTGCAGAGAAAACAAATGGAATAGCCACGTTCCTCCCAATCATAGAATCGAGCAACCACGATTACTTTCCCGATTCACCCCCTAGCATGACCATGAGTCCATAAGGGCGAATTTGGAAAATCCCTCTACAACATTGTCCTTCAATTTAGTCCCTTTTTTCCTTGCCTCACACCCTTCCAGTGTTCATAACAACAAGTGAAAAAGAAAAAGACCCAAAACAAACTTCTTCCCAGCATACTTAGCAGCGTCCTATCTCCTCGCATATCCTTATTTGTAACTTGCTTAGGTCTTTTTTTACTTCTTTGGAATTTTCGTAGCTTCCCAAATCCTTGATTTTCAGGGATTGCCAATGGAAAAATTGTTAATTTTCCACTTGTACAAATCAGTCCACGGGTAGCTCCAACATGTTCCCCACTCATGGAGACATGGTCACCTACTTTTAACATGGTTGTTCCATTTGTCTTCCTGTAATTAATATAAAATATCTTGTTTTCAAACAAGTGTCATTGTCAAATATTTAGTTGGGTCAAATAAGAGTCCTGCCCAATAGTCATAATAATTTATTACAATTAACAAATTCGAAATTCAGAATTTCCATAAATGGAAAAAAATTTCCAAACTCGTATTTACCAAAAATGGAATAATTTCTCAGAAATTTAAATTTGCAAATTATTTTATTTTGGGGGATATCACAGAGGTCCACTAAGATGGGAATTGGGATGCCTCGACCCTTTCTAAGTCACAAGTTATTGAAATATGTTGCTTGCAGGTTGTTGGATATACTCTTGGGTTATAGTGGCAAACAATAGACTTTATCTTAGGCCTATCCCAGATCAAACATACCAATTATTAATTCTGATGGTTAAAAAAATGAAATTTTTTTCTCAATAATATATTAGATTAAGTGTTTCTTATGGATGAAAAAAAAACATATATAAATATATAAAAGAGTTATGTTTTTTTTTACTTTTATTTTTAATTTTAAATAGAACATTTCTATAAAACTATATAAAATCATAAATACAATTTAAAAAAAATAAAAAATATTAAAGACACCTATGTCATAATTTTGAAATAATATATAAACCAATAAAATGTAATAACAATATATAGATCTAACTTTTTTTTACACCATATACAAATACATTATTAATCAAGCAAGTTTATTACTCAATATCTTATGGGCCACATGGAGTATTAGCATTGGTGGCCACCTTAGAGCCCTTTTTCCTCAACACCGAGCATGTCCTCTCTACCATTTGGAATATGGGCCCGTGTTGGCTTGTTGTGGACCCACCTTTCGTGTCATGTATATTGCAACATCGAGTTGTCCTCTCTTCACACAAACACTCTTGTGGCCTCACTTATCTAGAATTAATCTCATATACTCAAGTAATCAATCTTTGATTTCTCACGCTCGTTCTCTTAGTATTGTACCTATCATGGCTATAGATTATGTTGCTTTGACATTAAGAATTAATCTCATATACTCATGTAATCAATATTTCCTAAGGATTTTCCATGCTCGATCTCTTAGTATCGTACCTATCATGGCTACTGATTATGTTTCTTTGGCATCAAAGAGAGTCATTCATCTGTTATCATATAAAATTTTGGAGTTGTCCTTACGATAGGGGGAATTAATTATGAAATTTTCTTCCTAGAAGCAATCTGAGCATAAAGACTTGAAGAGGATGAAGGAATCTATGCAATTCAAAAATCTGTTGTGCAGCTCGAGCATATCCAGGCATCTTAAGAACTGGACATCTCCTAGAATTTAGGGGAAGAGAAAATGTAGAGGCGTGGTCGAGAAAGATGTGAATGATACAATTTCTCTTTGATCTTACATCAATACCAAGTTCGAGACCATAAAGAAGAAACATAAGACTTGAGGTCCCTAAATGCACAACTTCAAGAACAAGTTCATGTGCAAGAACTTCACCATCATAAGGAACATGTAGTTGTTATGTGAGTCGTCAATTATAATACAGAGCATGTTAGATATTTACGACAATCATTTGTAAAATTTCCACTGTGACTTCAAGGACAAAAATCTCCAACAACATCAATGGTGTCAAGGGCATCCAATGTTTCTCCCCTTCCTGTCATGTAACAGTTGCGCTTAGCAAAAATGGACTGAGGACAGGAGACGACGCAACGAAGCAATGTTGAGGCACAATAGTTGGGTATTCCAAAGGATAGAAATGAAGACAATATGTGATGGACACATCCGTACACCTCTATTAGAAGCTAATGATAAGTGAATATGCATTTTTTCTTTTCTCCTTTGTAGCCATGCATATCTAGCAAGTTTGTTATGGAATGTGTGGCATTTTTAGTAAAAAATAGAGATATATGCAGAAATTCTAAACTCTACATATTTTGGAACAAAACATTCCACAAATTTGTAATTATGACTAATACAACTATGCATACCCCTACTTTTTTCTAATAAACTCATCAATCACTTCAGTTATAAAAACTATGTGATCTATTAATATTTTAAGTTTTATTTAAATTACATCATTTTTCTAACCTTTTTACAAGGATGATATATATTGTTTTTATAAATCTTATTAACTATAATAGTATAAATAGATTAATTATAATGTAGTATAAATGGATGAGCAAAAACATGTTAGCAATGTATGTAAAATATTTATTGATAAACTCAATGTCAAAAGGTAATTTTAAACCATATTTGAAAAGGTAATTTCAAACCAATTATCTCTACTTATTTCAAATTAATGTTATGTATTTATTTCAAATATTAAATTACAATTAAAAATTGAAAAAAGAATTAAATTAATAATATGAAAAAAATAATAATTTAAAATTTAGAATTCAAATCTAAATAATTTACAATATGTTTAACAACTCACTAAAATAAATATCCCAATATAAATTAATGAAAAATGAAATTCATAACTAAGTTATTAAAAATTAATCATTTCAAACATTAAATTGTACAAGTAAAAATTGAAAAAAAATATATTAAAACAAATTGCATATAAGGAACATATTCATATTTAAATTTAAAATAATTGAAAAAAAATAAATAATAAATAATTAAAAATTCCCCCGGATGGGGTGCCACGTGATAGAGTTGAGCCACGCAGGATAACGCTGGGATACACCATTAATACAACCACCAACGACCATTCCCTCAGTAATTAAACATGAATGAAATTGTGTAGCATTATCTAGGAGATGAGGCCCTTCAAGCAAGTGACCAGTACAGCACACCAGAGCACTCGGAAGCCAGCCTTAATGGCCATGGAAGTCACCGTCCTCCTCCTCCTTATCACTCACCTCGACAGCTTTGAGTGCCATTCACATGCTGCAAAGTTGAATGCAGAGTTAAATTTTGCAGAGCCGAATTTCGCAGACCCCCTGGAGTTTTGGAGCAGAGCCATCCACCCATAAGGAACCTTGGACATCTCCATGTTATTTATTATGCCCAGAGCACAAGGAAAGCCACGTAGGGATGCAACTTGGTACACAACTGAATCTTGCAGGCAGAGGTAGAAGAAATTCGAGCAGACGTTGGCCATGGCATCCTCGCGAAGACACAGGAAACCTCGGACGCCTCCAATGGCGTACGTGGAAGAAATTTCCCTGGACAAGGCCATGCAAAGTTATCCAAAGCTCCCTCTTTTCATCGTCCCAGATAATTGGAATAGTCCCACTAATTTTGGCACTGACAACAAGATTCCGCCTTCAGGCAAACCGCTTGGCTCCAGTGCAACTCGCCCGACAAAGAAATTTTCCACCTATTATATTGAAGAAGAGACCTCGTCCTGCGCAAAAGGAAGAAATGACTCACCCACTAGTGCACCTATGGAGGAGGTGACTCAGCTACTCAATTGGCCGGCACATCAAGACAACGAAGAACATGAAAGAGAAGGAGCAACGGGGTCAATTCCCTTAGCCTCTGCTAAGGGCAATTGGCAAGACCAACATCCTTTCACCAATCTGGGGTACCTAGCTCTAATCTTTGACATGCGGAGCCTGTTGGACAATCAAATCTTTCGCATCGCTTGAATCAACCATCGACTTGACATTTTGTTTGTTGCTCACTCTAGAACTCTCCCAAAGCGGCAGTGCCCTACGTGCGTGCAAGATTATGCATTTCCTGCAGGGTGGTGAAGGCACGGGGATGAGGAAGAGCCGAATGGATAAAAGGTTCAGTGATTTTCTTAGTTAGCAATCTTTTTTGTTTCTGAACAAGGTTTTCTCCCAGTTAGATCTTAGTTATGTTGCAACCATGTTTTCAGTACACAGACTGAACTTCATGACTAGGTGTCCTAGTTTCCTTCGGGTAGGACTACACTCTGATAGTTTTATTTGCTTGGAAACAAATGGCATAGAATGCCCAATTGTCTCGGTTTCCTTCTTAGGCGGGATATCTGGCATCGTAATCAGACTCTATAACTTGGCAATGATAATCTAAACAGAGTCTTCCCTTTTTACTTAAAATAAATAAATAATTAATTAATTAAAAATTGAAAAAAAATTAATTAAAAAAATTGCATGTAAGGAACATATTCATATTTAAATTTAAAATAATTGAAAAAAATTAAATAATAATTTTTTTGGCATATAAATAACATATTGATATTTAAATTTAAAATAATTTAAATAATACTCTAAACTATAAATTCAAATATAAGTTGATGAAAAATGGAATTCATGACAAGATTAAGAAAATTTTACAATATAATAATATAACTTGATGTAAAATGGAATTCGTGAACATATTAATAAACTTGTAATCTAATAAAATAATTTAAACACTACTCTAAAGTTAATTTATAAATATAAATATAAGTTAATGAAAAATGGAATTCATAACCACGTTAATAGTAACTTATAATATAATAAAATAATTTAAGCACTGCTGTAAAATATAAATACAAATATAAATTAATAAAAAATGAAATTCATATCAAGGTTAATAAAAACTTACAATATAATAAAATAGAATACTACATTAAAACATAGTCCAAATATAAATTAACTAAAAATGAAACTCATGAACATATTAATATAAATAAAATAAATAAATCAAGAATTAAACCTATTAATTCAATTTCTCACCATTGCCACTTTCGAACGATCTACAACATAAGACATAAATAATTGAAGGTTCAATTCACACTCACGACTGACAAACGTATCCTGGTTGGATCGCTAATGAATTTGCAGAGAACTTCAACATTCAACAATGGATCTTCGTTGATATCCAATACATCTCGTGCTATTCTGTAGTGAACACACTGAATCAATCTGCAGTTGTTTACACAAACTAAGAGGGATGACTTTCGATTCGCTACCTCATTCTCATCTTCATTCTCCATCTACGTATAAAGTTCAAACATTTGAACAAGGTCTTTTATTGTGAGAGATTAATCATTTCACCGCCTTATGACGATGGATCGGTGGTCGTCTTGACCCTTCAAGACGTGAGGGTTCACTGTCAAGCGGTGACCGCCTTAGCTTTGCAGGCCACCAAATACCATCACCTCCCTGAATTAATTTTTCCTAAGGTCGAAGGGGAAAGTTTTGTGCATATAAATACTTGAATCATATTGTAATCCATACACAGAGGGCGAGACAAGAGCTTGAAAGCATTTCTTGAATCAAATCGGTTATTCCCTATTTGGAGGTTTGCTCTAAGTTTATGATTTTCTGTTATTGAGTTTGTAAACTCATTTTATTTCTTGATAAATTCATTTTTGAGAAAATGTAGTAATTGTTTTTTGGTTTTACTAATTACGAACTTGGTCATTTATTTATTCCAAGTTTATTTGTTGGAGCGTGTGATTTTAAAAGGAGATTAAATACAAAATTGATATTTCGGCATTCAAGACTTGCTTGTTACATATCTGCAGAGTTCCTTTGCTTTACCAAACACCGAAACCCAAAATTGTTGGGCCCACACCCTAATCGCATTTCGCAATTCGACATTTCTTATTTCATGTTGTTTGTGCGTCGGGTGTTAGTAAACCGCGAAATCCCGAACACCAAAACCCCAAAGTGATGGGCCCACATTCCATTCACATTTTCACGAATCGGGAGTTGTTGTGTGTTGGTTTTTGGCATTTGTAATCGCCAAACCTCGAACCCCAAAACCCAAAGTACTAGGCCCACAACCTTTTCTCATTTCGAGATTCGAAAAATAGCATGGTCTTTTGTTTTTGT
Organism: Picea sitchensis; assembly: GCA_010110895.2. Lineage (NCBI taxonomy): Eukaryota > Viridiplantae > Streptophyta > Pinopsida > Pinales > Pinaceae > Picea > Picea sitchensis. The sequence continues at coordinate 161,267 of SNQJ01S0002007.1, read as the reverse complement.
ATTCAACGTTTGTAATCGCTGAAACCCCTATTGACCTCTGTTTTTTCACATTTGGTATCAGAGCCTGCAATTTATCTGGAAATTGCTTAATTCATTGTTGATTATTCCTATTAGAGACAAAACTTTTATTCTCATATTTTTCTGCATGAAGGTTTATTTAAATTCTTTCAATTTTTATAAATGGTTGCATCTGGTAGTAGTTCTTCTCAAATTCAGATTCCTGTACTGAGTGAGAAGTCATATGACTCCTGGTATATTCGGATGAGGACGATTTTGCGTTCTCAGGACTTGTGGACTTATGTTATTGATGGTTATGTTGAGCCAACTGATGCTGCAGCAGAATTGACTCTGTCTAATGTTGACCATGTTTTGCTGAAGGAAAACAAGAAGAAGGATAATAAAGCTCTTGGATTAATCCAGCAAGGATTAAATGAATCCATTTTTATGAAGATTTCTAGTGTTGCATCTTCAAAGATGGATTGGGACATTCTTGAAACCTGTTATCAAGGGGTGTCCAAGGTGAAGACAGTCAAGTTACAAAACTTGAGAAGGGATTTCGAAAATCTGAAGATGAAGGATAACGAAAGTGTTGATACTTTCATGACTCAAGTAATGACTGTTGTGAACTAGATCAGACAGTATGGAGATGATGTTGAGAATAAAAGAGTCATTGAGAAAGTGATGAGAAGTTTGCCCAAGAAGTTTGAGCATATTGTTGTTCCCATAGAGGAATTTAAATATTTAAGTTTAATGCAAATTGAGGAGTTAACTCATTCTCTTGTTGCTCATGAATCTAGGATATCTAGATATGAAGAAGGATCATTGGAGCATGCTTTTAGATCCCAACTGCATGTTACCAGAGGCATAAGAAGAGGAAGGTTTCATACTCATGGAAGAGGAGGTCGATTTTCTAGCCCAAGGGACAACAAAGCTGAATCAGAGTCTGAGCAGAAGCCCCAACAGAATCCTCTTAATTTAAGAAGGAGCAACAACAAACCCTGGCAGCAAGAAAATGATAGGTATGATAAATCCAAAGTGCAATGTTATTATTGTAAGAAGTTTGGGAATTTTGCTAACAAATGTTGCAAGAAACAGGGAGATGATGGAAATCACTTTGCACATATCACAAATGAGTTTGAGGATCATCAAAATTCTGGTTTTTTGACCTATAACGTCACTCAGGATTGTGCAAATGATATTTGGTTTTTGGATAGTGGTTGCAGCAACCACATGACTGATAATAAGGACTTATTTTCTTCCATTGATACTAGTATCTAGTCTGAAGTCAGACTAGGAAATGAATGTAAGGTTAAAGTTAATGGTAAAGGTGTAGTTCTAGTTTACACTAAGAACAATCAAAGAAGAAATATTGATGATGTTTACTTTGTGCTTGGTTTAAAATGAAATCTTATCAGTGTTGGACAATTGATGGAGAAAAAGTACAGAGTTTTCTTCAAGAACAAGGTTTTTACAATCTATGATAAATTTCCCAGCAAATAGTTGATTGCAGGAGTAGAGATGACCAAGAATAGGATGTTTCCACTTATTATGAGAAATGATTCGAGTGGTTCTTTGAATGTTTATAGAGTTGGAAGTACAAATGAATCTTGGTTATGGCATTTGAGATATGGTCATTTACATTTTGGTGGCTTAGATCTATTACAAAAGAACCAGATGGTAAAGGTGTTTCCCTATATTCAACAACCTACAAGCTCTTGTGAGAGTTGTATCCAAACACCTTTAACTAATTGTGTTTATTTTATGACTTTCATTGATGATTTGAGTAGGAAGACTTGGTTGTATTTGTTGAGACAGAAGTCTGAATCCTTTGATGTTTTTAAGAAGTTTAATTCTATGGTTGAGAATGAGAGTGGTCGAAGCATTAAGATCCTTAGGTCTGATAGAGGAGGTGAGTATAAATTGAATGAATTCATTGAATTTTGTGGTCTTCATGGAATTAAAAGGCAGTTTACTGCTCGATATACTCCACAACATAATGGAGTGGCTGAAAGGAAGAATCAGAACATCATGGATATGGCTCGAAGCATGTTGAAAGAGAAGCATCTTTCAAATGAATATTGGGAACATGCAGTTCTTTGCTCTGTTTTTATCTTGAATGGAAGTCCAACCGAGACCGTGAGGGATTGTGTACCTCATGAAGCTTGGGATGGTAAGTCTTGCAATGTTTCTCATTTTAGAATTTTTGGATGTGTTGCATTTGCGCATGTACCTGCAGAAATGAGGAGAAAGTTGGATGATAGAAGCGAGATATGTATCTTTGTTGGATACAGTGAAGAATCTAGGGCATATAAACTCTACAATCGCATCACCCAGAAATATGTAATTAACATAGATGTTCATTTTAAAGAAGATGAACCTTGGGATGGAAGTATTGACAAATCAATTTCAGAGGGAGCTATGTTCTCTCGTGAAGATGATGATGGAGCTGAGCAGAGTGAAGAAGATGGACAGATGGTTCCACATGCACATACGCTTGCAGCAAGAAGTCCAACAAGGCTAGCACTAGATTTCAGCCCATCTCAATTTAGAACGCTAAGAAATCATGAGCGTGTTGAGCCATCTAGACATGGTGGACATAAAATAGATTCACAGGTAACCAGTGAATCAGATCCTACTTTAGCTTCATTGAAAAATAGATTTAAAGGACAAAAAACTAGAAGTTTAAGAGAATTATATGATCAGAATGAAGAGGTAGATCATATTTCAAATTTTGCATTTATAGCTTATGATATTATAAGTTATGATGAAGCTGCTAAAGAGGATGTCTGGATAAAAGCAATGGATGAGGAGATTGATTCCATTGAAATGAATAACACTTGGGATCTTGTCAATTTACATGAAGGCAAGAAAAGCATTGGTGTTAAGTGGGTTTTTAAGACTAAGCTGAATGAAGAAGGTGATATTGAGAAGTACAAGGCAAGACTTGTATCTTAGGGGTTTAGTTAGCAACCCGGTATTGATTACAATGAAACCTTTGCTCCTGTAGAAAGGATTGACACAGTAAGGATGGTCTTATCTATTACAACTCAGAATAGATGGATCATGCATCAGATGGATGTCAATTCTGCATTTTTAAATGGATATTTGGAAGAAGAATTTTATGTAAGACAACTTCTAGGTTATGAGATTGATAAATACAGAGATAAGGTTTACAAGTTAAGGAAAGATTTATATGGATTGAAGAAGGCATCCAAAGTTTGGTATAACATGATTGATGAATACCTAATCAGTGTTGGATTCAACAGAAGTCCAAGAGAACCAACTCTGTATACAAAGGTAGACCGGAAAGGTAAAATTTTGATTGTCTGTTTGTATGTTGATGACCTGATTTTTACTGGAGATCTATCTGAAGATGATTTTAAAATGCCATGAAAACGGAGTTTGAGATGACTGATTTAGGTTTGATGAATTTTTTTCTTGGAATTGAAGTAGATGAATCTAATGATGGCATTTTCATTTGTCAAACTAACTATGCAAATGAAGTGTTGAAAAGGTTTAGAATGTTGAATTGCAAGCTAGCTGCAACACCAATGGCAACTGGTGTTAAACTGAGCAAGAATGATGAAAGATCATATGTTGATCCAACCCTCTATAAGAGGCTGGTTGGAAGCCTTATGTACTTAACAACAACTAGACATGACATTATGTTTGATGTGAGTTTGATTTCCAGATTCATGGAGACTCCAAAGAGTACTCATTGGCAAGCAGGAAAGAGGATCCTGAGATATGTTGCTGGAACAACTAATTTTTGTATCCGATACACATCAAGCTTAAACTTTGAGCTGATCGGATATACTGATAGTGATTTTGCAGGTTTCATTGATGATAGGAAAAACACATCTAGGTATATTTTAGTCTTGGATCTGGAGCAATGACATGAGCATCAAAGAAACAACCCATTTTGACTCTATCTTCCACTGAGGGAGAGTATGTTGCAACAGCTACAACTGCATGTCAAGCTATATGGATGAGAAGGGTCTTGAATGAATTGTTGCATAACTAGAATGATGCAACCCAGAGTGTCTGTGACAATAAATCTACCATTGCATTGTCAAGGAATCACGTTTTTGACAAACAAAGTAAGCACATTGATACAAGGTATCATTTCATTCGAGAGCTCGTCACTGGTAAGGAGATTTATGTTCAGTTCTGCAGATCTGAAGAACAGTTTACAGACATTTTTACGAAGCCTTTGGGAAATGAATTGTTTAAAAAGCATAGAAATAATATTAGGTTCTGCAAGCTATAATGCATTGTTTACAACAATTTTGTTTTACATGTTTTAGTTTGTTTTCCCTCAAATGATTAAGAGGGAGTATGTCAGAGATTAAACATTTCACCGCCTTATGACGACAGATTGGTGGTCGTATTGACCCTTCAAGATGTAAGGGTTCACTGTCAAGCGGTGACCGCGTTAGCCTTTGCAGGCCACCAAGTAGCATCATCGCCCTGATTTAATTTTTCCTAAGGTCGAAGGGGCAAGTTTTGTTCCTATAAATACTTCAATCAGATTGTAATCCGTACACAGAGGGTGAGACAAGAGCTTGAATGCATTTCTTGAATCAAATCGGTTATTCCCTGTTTGGAGGTTTGCTCTGCGTTTATGATTTTCTATTCTTGAGTTTGTAAACTCATTTTATTTCTTGATAATTCATTTTTGAGAAAACGCAATAACTTTTTTTTGGTTTTACTAATTACTAACCCGGTCATTTATCTATTTCGAGTTTATTTGTTGGAGCTTGTGATTTTAAAAGGAGATTAAATACAAAATTGATATTTCGGCTCTCGGGACTTGCTTGTCACATATGGGCGGAGTTCCTTTGCTTTACCAAACACCGAAACCCGAAATTGTTGGGCCCACACACTAATCGCATTTCACAATTAGGAATTTCTTATTTCATATTGTTTGTGCATCAGGTGGGTGTCGTAAACCCTGAAATCTCAAATCCCAAAACCCTGAAGGGCTGGGCCCACATTCCATTTGCATTTTCGCGATTCGGGAGTTGTTGTGTGTTGGTGTTTGACATTTGTAATAGCCAAACCCCGAACCCCAAAACCAACATTATCGGGCCCACAACCTTTTCTCATTTCGGAGCGTGGTCTTTTGTTTTTGTATTCAGCATTTGTCATCGCCCAAAGCCCGATTGACCTCTGTTTTTTCACATTTACTATATCTAAACCTCGTCCAAGAACACGAGTAGCTAATTGGTCTTCCACCATGACTATATCTCTAACGAGCCTAACACCCATTGCAAGGGCTTCAGAATTATTCTATTTGAGCTTCAAGAAGTTGTCCCTCCCTAAAGCAACTCAACTCCATGCAGATAATTACAGCATTCCCAAGTGCTCTCACGAATACCAGATTGTACAACTGACGAAAATATACTAGTGTCACAGTCACTGTTCTCAGAATAGCAATCCCGTGATTCAAATCTTCGCTGCTGATATCCTTTGCATTTGTTTGACATAATGTATTGAGGGCACACTGATATCCCACCAGTACCGCTTTTCTAGTTTTTTGATATCCCACCAGTACGGATGTTCTAGTTTTCCGACTTTCATTGATGTCAATATCAATGAAAATATCATGAAAAATACTAGAAAATGCTCGCAACACAAGGGATTGGATTTTTGTATAGTCTTTATTATTGTTATAAACATGGCCTACAATGTCTATCAAACTTAAAATCACAGACTCGTTTTTCAAAGTTCACAAGAATTCCCATGGAATTTTGTCCACGTGATCTCAGGCCATTTATTATAACGTCAATTGCACTTACTATTTCCTTACCCACATACAGAGCGGCTTCTTTTGTGTCCTTTTCTGTTAGAGTTTTGCGAATGACTTTCTTCAAATATCTGAAGCCCCGTAGAGATATGAATAATTTTATGTTCTGAGAATGAAACTCACAAAACAAGCTTATTATATTCATTTTCGTCCATATTTTCACCCATTGCTTCTCTATTATCAGTCTCTGTTTAACACATTCACGTAACTTCACTAAATGTTGCTTCATCTCTCTCTCGTTCGGAATTTTTGAATACTCGGCAATTGCAGTTTTTGCGGGAAATCTATGAAGTTCAACAAAATGCTTCATTTATTTTCTTAATTCTGTTTGGGGAATGGCGCTTTTAATGTCAAACCATTGTCGACTAAAGGGATTTCGTTCATGCTGTTCAATTTCCCAAATGGTCTGCAGAGTTTTTCTATCATACAGAACCTGGGCGGTATCTTGCTCTATTGGTAATCGCACTGGATCATAAGCAAATTCTCCGCTGATGATGTCCATATACTTATCGGGCACCATTTCCATCTACATTTCTTACTTTCCTAATCGATTCCTAACCATTTCCTTAGGTGACTGATCGATTCCTAACCATAACTCTCCTAATTCAATAAAAATAGCTCGCACTACACAAAAATAATGAAGATGAAAAGCACGATATTTAGTTTCACGTACTGAAACTCTTTCACGAATGTAAGGAGAGGTAATATATTTATTTATAACTAAGACGAAGAAACTCTTTCACGAATGTAAGGAGAGGTAATATATTTATTTATAACTAAGACGAAAATCTTGTGGGCCATTTAAAGTTAATAATAATAATAATTATCTAATTTTAAGGTCACCTACAAGCAATACACTAAATTGGTGTACAGACTTCTTGTTTGTGGGACAAGGGATCTTCTCCATTCAACTATTTGACAAGTAATACACCAAATTGGTGTATGAGACCCCTTGTTTGTGGGACAAGGGACATTCTCCCTCTAACGATTTGATTGGTAAAGTGTACAATAGTATACATACCCTACCCACTCTAGATTTTAACATGTGATCTCTTAGGAGGAAACACATGTTATGTGGAGTAAAATGATTGAACACTTCAATTTTATAGGGTTAGAATTCAGCTATTTATTATTTTCTTTTTTAAACAATTTATTGTCTAATTTTCATATATGCGATTCCTTATGAGATAGAGCATGTGGTATGGCTTGGGTTTTAGTTTTCATCCACCCATATCCAAATCCCATGAGGTGACCTAGTATGTATTGTGTATAGGAAACTTATAAATATGGGGTCATTTAAAGTTAATAATAATAATAATAATAATAATAAACTTTAAGTGGACTCGACCATTTAAACTTAATAATAATAATAATAATAATCTATTTTTAAGGTCACCAGCAAACAACACACCAAATTGGTGTACGAGACCCCTTGTTTGTGGGACAAGGGACCTTCTCCATTCAACTATTTGACTCGTAATACACCAAATTGGTGTATGAGACTTCTTGTTTGTGGGACAAGGGAACTTCTCCGTCCAACAATCTCAAAGACAAGCGACCCTCTCCATCCAACAATTTGAATGGTAATACACCTAATTGGTGTATGAGACCCCTTTTTTGTGGGACAATGGACCTTCTTCCTCCAACTATTTGATTGGTAAAGTGTCCAATGGTATACATACCCTACCCCTCGAAATTTGAACTTCTTATCTCTTAGGAGGAAATACATCTTATGTGGAGTAAAATGACCTAACACTTCAATTTTATAGGGTTTAAATTTAGCTATTTATCATTTTCTCTTTTTAAACAATTTATTGTCTAATTTTCATATATATAATTCCTTATGTGATAGAACATGTGGTATGCCTTGGGGTTTAGTTCTCATCCAACCATATCCAAATCCCATGGGGTGACCTCTTATGTATTGTGTATAGGAAACTTATAAATATGGGGCCAAACTAGAATCCACATCCTCTTGATAAGAAAGCGCAATAGTGTTGTTGATAGGATTTTGGATTGGAACTTTTCATGAGCTATTGGCAACCATTATTACTGGTGGGTGCAACAATTCAAGTGGTTTTTGTGGAGCAGTTTTTCTGTATGGTTCTCTCTTTAAAAAAAATTATGGCACATCGATTTTTGGTCCATGCTAATGTAATTATGATTAAATAACTATGGTTGAATTATAATACATGGTTAATGTATTATGGGCTTCTTTGAAGCAAATATATATATATATATATATATATATATATATATATATATAATTGAGGCTCTAAAACTATATGTAAGTTTTTTAGTTGGATTTAGAGGGTAAATCTATTTGTATATATATGGTTGCAATTATTTTCCTTTCTATTTTAAAAATTTTTGTGTACACCACATCATATTAAAAGGTTTAAGACTTACACATCCAAATAAAACATGTAAGAATGCATTTTAAGAAGTATTCCCCCTTTGTATAAATTTTCACCAAACAAATGAGAAGTGACCCACCAATAATGTTATGTAAGGACCAAAGGGCCAAACCATACATGGATTTTTCTTGTTATTGATGTGCAAAGTAAAAAAGGGCCACACTATGCTAACCAAATTTCAATGCAGTTTAGAATGTTAACCAAATTTCAATAGTTTTTAGAATGTTTAGATATTTTTAAAAAAATTATTTGAAAAAAAAATATTGATTTTTAAATATTAATTATAAATATTTGGTCATATTTAATATAAAATATTAGTTTTAAACATTTGTTTATGTTTTAAAAAAAAAATAAAAAAATTCGTTTGTATATTTTTTATTATTTTTTTTCATAAAATTATTTTATCTTTCAATTATTTATATATATATATATATATTAGAAAACAAAAATTATATTCCAATAGTATTTGAGAAATATACATGTTATAATATTTTTCTTCAACCTTGGTAGGTCTTTTAGATAAAAACAAATGTGACTCCATTCTATTGAGTGTTACCTTTAAGAATTTTTACAAAACTTTATAGTCCACTTCTATTTCTTCTTTGTCAATCAATACAAAAAACAAAAAACTTCATCAATTACTATCTCTTTCATCTAAAGGGGGAACTTCATAGCTTTGATTTCCACCCCATCAAAGTAATCATAGTACGCAAATGCTCCTCTCTGTAACTGAAATGCTTCCTTATATAGCTCATCCTCCTTGACATTGAGTTCTCTTATAACATGATGAAAATAAATCCATTCAAATCATGGAAAATGCAACCTCATATCTCCAAAGATCTTATATAGCTCATCCTCCTTGACATTTAGATCTCTTATAGCATGATTAAAATAAATCCATTCAAAACATGGAAAATCCAACCTCATATCTCCAAAGATATTTGACACATTGACATTTTGGATTTTTATTTTTCCTTGGGCCCATTGGATTTCCCCAAAACTTGTATCTTTATAACATCTTTCTTCTTTTCCGTCTCCAAAAGGATCCACATAACAATTAACTGAGCTATGTTGTTGGATCCCTCACTAGGGGCGTATCTAATGTAAATAGGGAAGAGTAGTACCCATAGCGTTGGTTGCGAAGTACCAATGAGGTCAAATCAATTCTTTTGGGTGTCTCCTCTTGAGTAAGATGAGTTTTTTTACTTTGACCACCTTATAAAACGAAACCCTCCAAATCCAATCTCGCTAGTGAGATTTGGATATTTAGATTTTTTTTCTATAAACTACATTTTAAATTTAAAATAAACATAATTTTAAATAAAAAGAGAGAGAAAAAAATATCCTTGTGTGGATTTTTTTTTTTCTTTTCTTCACTCTAATATCAATCCACCTAACAATATTGTTTGTATTTTTATCTAATTTTTTCAATTCATCGAGGTGATTTAGTTCCCCAAAAAGATTTGATATTTCCACGGCCAAGTTCTTCTACCCCCTTCTCTCAAGGAGAATTTGAACATTCATCTCTAGTATTCAATAGTTCATTTTCTCTAATGTTGTTTCCCATGGACACTTTGAATGTAGCTTGTTAGATGATTTTAGAATTTTTTTCTTTTTTGTCCTCCTTCATCTGGGATTTATTCTATTCCCATTGAGAAGAGAGGATGCAGGATAATATAGACAAACCTCATGAAAGTGTCTTATTAGCTAACACAATCTACATCTGAAAGTTGTTTTTCCATAATCAACATAGTTACCATATTAACGAGAACGATGACCTAAAAAAGAGAAATGTGGCACTAAAAACCCATATTTTGGGTTAAAAAGAATAAAAGTCAACGTATGAATTAAAAAGTGATGGAACTAGTAGCACCCATTTTTTTCTCATCTAAAAATGATCACCATTTTTTGAGGGTTTCAAAATTTGATTTCTTTTGAAAGGATGGCCTTAACAATGTTACCAGTGAAACAAAATATGAAAATTGACCTAGAAATACCCCTCCCCCCCTTATACACACAACGCTTGTCCCTATCATCATTTTAACTTTTTTATTAAAAATAAATAAATAAAAATTAAGAACCAATGAAAAAAAATTAAACTTAAAAGAAATGAAAATTTAAAAAACATCAAGAATGCAATTAAAACAAAAAAAATGTATTTAAATACAAATAAAAATTAAAATTCAAAAAATAAACAAAAAAAATATTAGAAACATAAAAAACAACATTTGTGGTGTATTATTTCGCACAATCACCCCACACAACCCCCATCGAACTCCCTCACCCTACCTTCTAGAACCAACACACTAAACTCCCCAAGGAGCAATGGTAATTCCTTTAGGGTCCAAGCACAAGGGGAAGGAAGGAGGGAGATTCAAGGGGGTCATGGGGTGGGGTGAAAGAGTGATTCCCACAATACCCTCCCCCTCAAGTCATCACCACTTGTTTTTGGGTTGGGAGAATGGGGGTGAAGTGGTATGGTGAGGTAAGGTGATGATGTTTATAAGGGTGGCTTCCATAAGTGATTCTAGGAATAATGAACTCAATGTTTATTTTTGGGGGGGTTTATTTTAAGGATTTTGTTGGAAACATTACAAGTATTTTAAGACCATGGTCGTGAGAGGTTCTAATTTTGATGAGGAAATAAAAAAAGGGTGCTAGCGATAGTGTCACTTTCAAAAATGGAGGTAAAAACAACAACTAAATGCAACCTCTTAAAAAATGAAAAATATGAGTAGTTCTCATGAGGTTGGTAGTTATTTTAATCTTAAATTTTTGAAAGTTAAGATCAATAAATCCTATGAGAATCTTGTTAGATAAACCCCCAATAAGGTTGATTTTGATGCATACACATGCATAGGTGATAATACCATGATCAATATAATGTACATTTAATTTAATAAATAATCTCAAAGTGTTTCCAAAAGATAGAAAAATATACTCAAACCACAAGCGGGATGAATATTTATCATTCTTACCTAGAATAGGGTTATTGTGATAGTTATAGATATTGGATCGAACTCTGGAAACTAGGGTTGAAAGTAGAGGCCCAACCTTTCGCAAAACAAGGGCCCTTCATCAAATACTATCCAATCATCCTTCACAACTTTAAAAATAATAATGAAGAATCCCTTGGAGTAGAGGAGGAACTCATACTACATACTACAATTCTAGCTAAACCACCCACAAAGATTTTATACAAATGTATAAATACCATTAAAATGATATATGATGGAATCTCTTTGTATAATATCTCATTAGAATGGACCATTAGATCTCCCACATCCAACACCAGAATTCCATCTGGTTTATCCACTATGCAGGTTGTATTGAGAGTAGATGTATTTACATTTGAAGGAGTAGAATGCCTAGTCTTCCAAAAATTATTGAAGTATAAGATCTCAGAGGATAAGGTTACACTTGTGTCTATGGATCCTCTAAGATGGTTGAATACCATATACACAGTAGCATCCTTTTGGATCCCATAATATATGACAAAAATGACCATATAGGAGTTTCCTTCCTTCATATAAAAACATATGATTACTTGGTGAGATCCCATCCCTCCTCGAAATATAATACTTTAATATCGAAAATAAATATATGGACTTCACCTTAAAATAGAGTGTTTCCCTATAAGGGACCTCACAAATATTTGAACGTCCTCAACACCCCTATCCAACATCTAAAGCTTTGTGATAAATAGTTGCCCCACAGGAAGAAAAGTACCTTCTTGGATGTATAAGGATTTATTCCCTCTATAGAATAAATAAATAAAATAGAAAAAAGGAAAGAGAAATTTTGGGAAAAAATGTAAAAACAAGAAGAACAAACATGTTATTTTAAAAATAAATTATTTAGTCTTTCTTTCTATAAAACACATTTTAAATTAAAAACAAACAAAAAAATAAATAAAATAAATAGAGAGGGAAAGTATCCTTATGTGGATCTATTTTGTTTTATTGCTTCTAAATTCGATCCACCAACAATATTGTCTTTATTTATATTTAAATTTTACATTTCATGGAGGTTCTTTACACCCCAAAAGGATTTGATATTGTCAAGGGCAAGTCCTATTACCCTATTCCATAAAGGAGAATGTGAATAGGTATCTCTAGTATCATATGCTCCATTTTCTCCTATGTCATTGCCAATGGATGCTTTTAATATCGATTTTTAGATGGTTCAAGAACTTTTTTCTCTGGTGTTATCCTTCGTCTCGGATTTATTCTATTCGCATTGGGATAAAATGAGATAGGAGAAGGTAGAAAAGCCTCCTTGAAGTGACCTATTAGATAACAAAATCTACATCTAAAAGTTTTTTTTTAATAATCAACATTGTTACCATCTTAACAAGAATTGTCACTTTAAAATTAGAATCTTGTCTCTAAATATCCATCTTTTTGGGTAAAAAACAACGAAATCAACCTCTCAATCAAAAAAGTGATGCTACTAGTACCAACTATTTTTTTTGAGATAAAATTTATCAGCTTTTGCAACCATTTCCATCATGTCATAATTTTTCCAACAAAATCAATAAAATCAACCCCCAAATCAAAATCTTGCGCAACCAACAACACACTTTTTTTGTCAAGTGAAGAAGTCAAAATTTGAAATTCTTTGAAAGGACGACCTTAACAACCTTACCAATGAAAAAAATAAATGAAAATCAACCCCAGATAAAGAGAGAACTCGTCCCTACCATCATTTTATTTTTTTTCTTAAAAATAAAAAATTAATTAAAGATAAATAAACAAAAATTAAAAACCAATAAAAAAAATTAAACTTAAAAGAAATGTAAATTTTTTAAAAACAAAACCATCAAAAATAAAATTAAAAAGAAAAAAATATATATATTTAAATAAAAAAAAAGAACAAATTTTTTGTAAAACATTTCTTAGAAACACAAAAAAAAACATTTAGGGGGAGGGGGGCGAACAAGGGGGAATTTGCAGAATCACACCACACACCCCCCATCCAACCCCCTCACCCTCCCTCCTTCCACTCCCACACATGATCCCTAAAGGATCGATGGTCATTCCTTTAGGGGCCAAGCGTGATGGGAAGGAGGGTCAGAGGGTTAGGGGGTGGGGTGAAAGGGTGATTCCTAGAATACAATCCCCCCAAAGTCATCACCACTCCATAACAAAGTCAAAATCGTACAAACCCTAAGCCCCATACACTTTGTGAATTAATATTTGACAAACACTAGATACACTAAATTAACATTTGAAAATTTTAATGTTGGTTTTGGAATTTTTATGATTATTATATTCTTCGAATATAGGATGGATGTGTTTATCATTATCATTTTTTATTCCAATGTAGAAGGTGGGTGAACATTCCACATTATAACAAATTTGAAATCTACAATTATACAATTGATTTTATTTACCATAATTCTGGTAGTATATAAATTTGAAATGGAAAATGTAACATATTGTTTTTTATTTATTCAATTCATTAATGATTTAAAATTGGTGAATGGTGGAGATAAATCTCACAATTTTTTACTTTTCAAAACATATGATGTCTATCAATGCATATCAACCACCTTCATTATGTGGTTGTGGTATTAAGATTAATATACATAATCACTTTTCAATAATACATTTTGAGTTCATATATAATGTGGTGGGGTAAGATACCTTCCCCATTTGGGTTAGATTCCCTCGAATTGGGCATGTGGGTCTGTTGTGATAAGGCTAGAAGAGTAGACATCCCTTGGGATACAAGTCCACTGCGATGGGAATTGGGATGCCTTGACCCTTCCTAAGTCACAAGTTATTGAAATATATTGCTTGCAGGTTGTTGGATATACTCTTGGGATATAGTGGCAAACAATAGGCTTTATCTTAGGCCTATCTGAGATCAAACCTACGAATTATTAATTCTGATGGTTAAAAAAATGAAAATTATTTCTCAATAATATATTAGATTAGGTGTTTCTTATGGATAAAAAAAAAAACATATATAAATATATAAAAGAGTTTTATTTTTTTCGGATTATCTTTAAAAGATTTAAAAAATATCTATATCTCATTTTTTGACTTTTATTTTTAATTTTAAATAAAAAATTTGTATAAAATATAGCTATGTCATAATTTTGAAATAATATATAAACCAATAAAATGTAATAACAATATATAGATCTAATTTTTTTTTACACCATATACAAATACATTATGAAATTGAAATTAACTATGTGATCTATTAATAGGGGCAGCAACTGTTGGGGGGGGG
>SNQJ01S0002007.1:134743-146792 GCA_010110895.2 Picea sitchensis | reverse complement strand
TCATTAATGGATTTAATGGAAAAAAGATCATGGATTTCTCTTGGGGAATCTGTCAAACCTTAACAACAGTGCTCAGATATTAGCATTTTATCTCAGAATGCACCTAGCCACGGAACAAATGTAATAATACTAGTGGTCATCGAGGACACGGAATTGATCATCAAGGGACTCTAGAGAATCACTAAAAGTGTTCATCCCATCCTTGCAACAATGATTTCACGTATAAGAGCTATTAAAGCAAGATTTGCAAGAATATACTACTTTCATACACTTTCATATACTATTAATATAAGATTTGAAAGATTTGAAAGAATATACTACTCATCTCTTAGCCAAAGAGGAAAATCAATTTGAGAAGAGTGAGCTAAAACTAAATAGTGTGATTAACAATGAGATTATCCCATAAAATTAAGATGAAAGTTATTAATCAAGCAAGTTTATTACTCAATATATTATGGGCCACTTGAAGTAGTAGCATTGGTGGCCACCCTAGAGCCCTTTTTCCTCCACACCGAGCATGTCCTCTTTGCCATTTGGAATGTGGGCCCATGTTGGCTCGTTGTGGACCCACCTTGATCGTCATGTATATTGCAACATGGAGTTGTCCTCTCTTCACACGAACACTCTTGTGGCCTCATTTATCTAGAATTAATCCCATATACTCATGTAACCAAGCTTTCTCGAGGATTTCACATGCTCGATCTCTTAGTATTGTACCTATCATGGCTAGTGATTCTATTGATTTGGCATCAAAGAGAGTCATTCATCTACTATCATATAAAATATTGGAGTTTTCCTTACGATCACGAGAATTAATTATGAATTTTTCTTCCTAGAAGAAATCTCAGCATAACGACTTGAAGAGGAAGAAGAAATATATGCAATTCAAAAATCTCTTGTGGAGCTCGAGCAGATCCAGGTCTCTTAAGAACTGGACATCTCCTAGAATTTAGGGGAAGTGAAAATGTAGAAGCGTGGTCGAGAAAGATGTGAATGTCACAATTGCACTCTAAGCTTACATCAATACCAAGTTCGAGACCAGAAAGAAGAAACTCGAGAGTTGATATCCCTAAACTCACAACTTCAACAACAAGTTCATGCACAAGAACTTCACCATCATGAGGAACTTGTAGTTTTTATGCGAGTCGTCAATCGTAATACAAAGCATGTTAGATCTTTACGCCAACAATTTGGACAATTTCCAAAGGGACTTCAAGGAACGAAAGCTCCAACAACATCAATGGAGTCAAGGGCATCCAATGTTTCTCCCTCTCCTCTCATGTAACGATTGTGCTTAGCACAAATGGACCGAGGACAGGAGACGACACAACAGAGCAATGTTGAGGCACAATAGTTGCATAACACAAAGGATACAAATGAATACAATATGAGATGGACACATCAGTACACCTCCATTAGAAGCTAATGATAAGTAAATATGGATTTTTTCTTTTCTCCTTTGTAGCCATGTATATCTGGAAAGTTTGTGATGGAATGTGTGGCATTTTTAGTAAAAAACTAAGATATAGGCAGGAATTCCAAACTCTACTTCATATTTTGGAACAAAACTTTCCGCAAATTTGTAATTATGACTAATGCAACAATGCATACCCCTCCATTTTTCTAATAAACTCGTCAATCATTTCAATTAAAAAAACTATGTAATTTATTAATATTATAAGTTTTATTTAAATTACATCATTTTTCTAACCTTTTTATAATGACAATATATATTGTTTTTATAAATCTTATTAACTATAATAGTATAGATAGATTAATTATAATGTAGTATAAATGGATGATCAAAAACATGTTAGCAATGTATGTAAATATTTATTGATAAACTCAATGTGAAAACTTAATTTTTATTTTTTTAAGTAAGAAGTATTATATATTAAGGTCCTGCCAAAACCAGGTTGGTGTGCCAGATTACATCCACAGTCATACTGGAATCACTGGACTTCCCTAACAGAGGGGAAACCAGTCCAGCCTGCATAGGATTTACGCAAAGCTGTTCTAAAACTAAGACAAAAAAGGTTTGGAAGAGTCGTTCTTCCATTAAAACTAACTGAGACTAACAGAGCTGCACATAAAAACAAACATAAACACCTGGCAAGTATCCTGGGCTCGTGGCAGAGAGGTCCCCCGACGAAGGTTCCTCCTCTATGTAAGTCGGCCCCGTATCCCATATCACCTCGTCTTTCAACTTGTCCTCCACGCCCTCAGCCTCTGTCATCTCCTGCTGCCTCTGTTGAGTGGCCGAGTCTGCCTTCGCTATCCTACAATTGGTGTGCTCCCTCCCATTCTTCTCTGCGCACTTTTCCTTGGCGTCGCCTTCTCCAGTTGTTGTACGAGGCATCTCCTCTAAGGGCTCTTCATCCGGGTGAGAGGTGAAGCCCTCGCTCATGGAGGAGAGGAGATGAAGGAGGGTCGTAACCTTATCATCTATGGATTGCAACCGAAAGTGGAGGTCCTCCACTTCCCGACGAAGTTCAAACACCAGGCCATAAATAATGTCGAAGCTATCTCGGAGCTGCATGTCATTGCCGAAGTCGGAAGGCTGGTGATCAGAATTCCTTGGCCTGTGGGGAGACGGGGTTCTCCTGTAGAGCCTCGAAGGAGATCAACGATTGGCGTCAGGACAGGTGCAGGCATGGTGGAGGCGGTATAGAGACGTGGGGGAGCATCCGTCGTCCAAGGGACAATTGCCAAAGAGTGTGGCTGCAAGACCATCGGGGAGGTTGGAGGGGGAGGTTCGGGCTGTGTGGGAGGTGAAGAACAGAAGGAGGGTGAACTAGGAGGCGAGAGTGAGGGCCTGTGAGGCCTCCAAGGGGAGCCCCTCCTCGGCCTCCCTCTCGGGCGGGGTATTGGACTGTTCAAGGAAGCAAGGTGTGACAACTTGAAGTGGAGTGCGTGGAGACAGAAGAGGCTAGCCAAGAGCCAAAGGAAGCGAGTCGTGTCAGCCCAAGAGCGTAAAGGGAGATGCTCTTCGCCCCTCGACCAGAGACTGGAACGATGCAACTGCAACAGAGCCATGCTATGGCTGTTGAAGTAGAGGGAAGGCAAGTAAATGAACATTTACGTCACTGGGGGTGCGATTTAATGCTGGAGGGGGGTGACGACAGTCGGCACAGGCCCGTCACGTGGCCTCGTGCCTAGTGGGCTAGTGCCAACCCCCTCCGCTTTCCATGTGTGATCCAATATCACCCCATCCGGGGGATGGTCTACCGAATCAGCCTTGCAAATGCATCGTTGAAGGATCGGGTGATCAGGGTCCCTGTTTGAGTTGCATAGAAGTTCTGGTCCTCTCCAAGTGGTGCCCAAATTAGCGAGATCATCTGCAACTTGATTCACCTTCCTTCTGATATGGGACGGGATAATAGCTTGATTCGGTTGCAATAGATCCAAGAGAATCTGCAGCCCATGGGAGAGCCTCCAGCTAGGCGTCAGTCTGTCCGGATGCACTCCATTTAGCATTCTGCACAAGAGGTTGATGATGATTTGTGAGTCCCCCTCGATGATTAGCTTAGCGTAGCCATTTTTGCGGGCTAGGCGTAGTCCTTTAAGAAGTCCCCAGAGTTCTACTATATTGTTCGTTGAGTGCCCAAGGGAGCCTGCACTTATGATCAGGATGTGCCCAAGATGGTCGCTGAAGATGACCCCATAGCCTGTAGCATTAGGGTTTCCCTTGGAGGCTCCGTCAAAGTTAAGTTTGATGTAGTCCTTCAGTGGAGGAGACCAGAAGGAATGACTTCAGAGCGTAGGTGAGCAGGTTATGGGGGGCGGAAGAGAGGGAATCAACGTCCATTGTTGAAAGATGGGGAGTTCAGAGGGCGATCCATTCAGATCTGCTTCATACCATCGCTGGATGTTGATAATTTCCAAGATGTTACTACGGCAAGAATGCCAGCACTGTTGCCACAGGAGGGAGTGGCCTTTGAAAATTCTTTGGTTCCTTTCCTTCCAGGTCTGCCAAAGGATAAATCCTGGAATGAGTTGCCAGATGCGATTTAAAAGGGGGGACTGGAAATCCCCGTCCCTCCAGTTTGTTATGGTCTCCTGGATGGTGTCCTTATTGCGTTCTGATGTGTTCATGATAAGTGTCGCTTGATCCCAGACTTGGGCTATGTAGGGACAAGTATTGAGGAGATGATTCATAGTTTCCTCTACCTCTCCACATAGAATGCATATTGAAGGCCCCACAAAACCGCGTTTTGTTAGATTATCCCAAGTCAGAATGCTTGACTGGAGAATGAGCCAAAGGAAGAGGGTGACTTTTGGCCAGTGTTAGAGATTCCATAATTTGTGCCAGGCTGTCGTATTCGGGATGGGGTCTGTTATAGTCTTAACCAGGTAGGCTTCCTGTGTACTGAAGGTGCCCTGCGGTTAGTATCCCCACCTGAGGATATCGTCCCCCTCAATTCTGGGTATTTTCCTTTTGGCCATCTCCTTTTGCCAGGGTTCCAAGTCCACGTGTGCCCCCAGATTGATGCGTTCTCTGTCCAAGTGCCAGCAGCGCTAGGTGTCCTTCTGGGTAGTGTCCTGCCAGTAGTCAGTGATTGTTGTTAGGCACGCTCGAATAGCCTGGGGGCAGATGTCTCGGGACCAATCCTCAGTGTCCAAGACTGACCATTGCTGCCAAGAGTCTCGCCAGAAAAGCACTGTCTCCCCATTCCTAATCTCCCAAAAGGCATGCCGAGTCACCAGCTGTCTGTTCTGCTTGGCCGCAGTTCAAATTAGGGAGCCTGGGTTGTCCCCATTCCACCTAATTAGGTTCCTCTCAGCTACATTTGGGGTATATTTCTTTCTCTAAAGTCTGGACGAGAGGTCCTTGGGATGTTTTAACCAGCACCACCATATTTTAGCACTGAGGACCTTATTCATGATGAGGGGGTCCCTTAGGCCCAGGCCACCTTGCTCCTTTGGGAAACAGAGTTTATCCCAGCTGACCAGCGCCATCTTCTTCCCTGTGTTGAAACCGTGCCAAATGAAGTTTCTTTGTAAATTTTTTATAGTTGAAAGGACGAATCTGGGGGCAGCCAACGCTGAGAAAGAATAAATCGGGAGGGGCTGGAGAACAACCCGGAGAAGAGTAAGACGACTGGGGAGGCTTAAGACTCTATAGGTCCAGGAAGAAATCCTTTTAGTAAAGGATGCGAGTAGTTTCTCCTAGGAGGAGTTCCGAAGGGCATTATCAATTAGGGGGATTCCCAGATATTTGGATAGAAGGGAGCTTCGGGTAAAACCTAAGACCTCAGAGATATGACGTTGGACAAGAGGGGGCGTGTTGAAGAAGAAGATTTGGGATTTTTCCTTATTGCAGTCCAGGCCTGAGGCTTCTGAGAAGGAACGGAGAATATCCAAGATAGAGTTGGCCTCTCGGACCGTCGAGCTTCCCATCAGGAGAGTATCATCCACGAAATGGCTGTGTGAAACAGGGGGAGAGATACCGTGTAGGGGAAGACCTGTCAGAAGGTTATTTTCAACTGCAGCATGTATCGAGCGGCTGAGACCTTCGGCCAGAATGATGAAGAGGAAGGGGGAAAGAGGATCCCCCTGCCTAATTCCTCTTGAGGGGGAGAAGGGTTGGGAGGGGACACCGTTGATGAGCAATGAGAAGAAGGCCGTGGAGGTAAGATTCATTATCCAACTCACCCAGCACTGATCAAAGCCAAAAGCTAAGAGCATTTCTCGCATAAAATCCCAACTTCTCTTATCAAAGGCTTTAGAGAGGTCTAATTTAAGGAGCATACCTGGAGTTTTGGTCTTTTGCAAAGAGTGAATTACCTCATGAGCCAAGATGACGCTGTCCAAGATCTTTCTGCCCTCCACATATCCTGATTGTTCCGGGGATATGATTGACGACAAGATAGGCTTGAGTCTTTGGGCTATTACTTTTGTGATAAGATTGTAGATGACATTGCACAAGGCTATAGGTCCGAACTGCTTGGGATGATGTGCATTCCCTTCTTTGGGAACTAAGGTGAGGAAAGTAGCATTGAGGGCTTAGAGGACTTAACCAGTGGCCCTGGAGTCTTCCAGAATTTCCCAGACCTCTATTCTGATCATTGGCCAACAATGATGGAAAAAATCGTTGGTGAATCCATCAGGGCCCGGAGCCTTGCACTTAGGTGTGTTCTGAAGCGCCTCATCCACTTCCTCGATTGTGATAGGTCGGATCAGCACTGAGTTCTATTCTTGAGTGACCAGGGAGGGCACATTCCTTGTAATTTTATTGATGGCCTCATGCCTGTGTGGGAGGGGTTCTGTGAGGAGATTTTGAAAGTAGTCTATCAGGGTTGTCTCCATGTCCTCATGGGAGAAAATGGATTCTCCCTCATCCGAGATAAGATGCATAATATTATTGGAGTGCCGCCTCTAGATGACAGTTCTGTGAAATAATTTAGTATTGTGTTCTCCTTCCTTGAGCCATTGGACGCGCGATTTCTGCCTCCATAAGATTTCCTCTTGTCTTTTCCCGGCTTCGAGCTATTGGTTTATTTCTATTTCCTGGGTTTTTAGATCATTAGTTAACCCATGCAGTCTGATTTGATGCTGGATCTCGCCCATTTGTTCCATCAGCTTCTTTTGGGAGTCGAAGATATTTCCAAAGGTATTCTTGTTCCAGAGATTGAGAGTATGTTTGAGGTTCTTTAATCTTTGCTGGAATTTGAACATTTTGGATCTGCGCTGGATCTCTGCCTCCCTCCACCAGTTCTGGATGTTCGCCTCGAAGGTCGGATGGTCAAGCCAAAACTGTTCAAACCTAAAATTTTTCTTACTAGGTGTGGCCGGGACGTTCATCCATAACTGTATGGGCCAATGGTTTGAGCCGGAGAGGTTTAGAATAGTAGCTTCCATTGTCGTACCTTCCAACATGAGGGAATCAGAGATGAGGAAGCGGTCTAATTTGCATGCAATTTGGTGTGTCTCGGTCCTTCTGTTTGTCCATGTGTAAGTGTCGTTGATGGCGTCCAGATCAATGAGGTGAAGATTGTCAATGAGGTTGTTGAAATCACCAGAATCTCTTTCCAGTTGTCTTGATCCCCATTTTTTCTCCTCCAGACCGCGAATGATGTTGAAATATCCACCGATAGTCCATTTGTTATACTGTGTTAGAGTAGTTATATAATGCAGGCTTCTGAGGAAGGATTTCTTGTCCCTTGGGTTGGCTGGACCATATACATTAGTCAGGTGTCCAGGTTGGTTTGAGCCTATGCCCCTGTAGTCCGCTGTGATGGATCATTTAGTGGTAAAAAATTTTTCCAGTATCACCTCATTGGTATTCCAAAGCATTGCCAGTCCCCCGGCGGTGCCTAAGGCATCAGTTGAGGCCACGCTCCCTTGCCTCCAGCAGAGGGGAAGAAGCCTATCAATGTCTTCTGATGTGCATTTTGTTTCCTGCAGCATTACTATGTCTGGTTTTTCTGTCATTATCAGTTCCCGTAGCAGTTTTTGCTTGCTACGTCCATTGAGGCCTCTGATATTCCAAGAGATGATCTTCGTAATGATGGGGGGTAGGGAGCGGGGGGAAGCTATCTGAGATCAAGTGGATTTGTTTTGAGTTCACCATGTAGTTGCCTATTTCCTATATGATCTAGTTAGTGGATTTCCGCCCCCTTTTTTTCTCATCTTTCTGAGCTTTACTTGGGTTTTTTGATTGAGTGCTCTGGATTCCTAAGGCCTTGCTGGCTCGGGCTAAAGATCCGGCTGAGGAGTTAATAAATACCTTGTGTACCTTCCTTAATTGGTCTCTGGGTATGGTGTAGAGTTTATTCTATCTGTAAGCATGCTCAAGGTGCTCCAGGTCCACTCTGGCTAGGTCGTTCTCTTCCAGCTCCATTTCCGCATCTCCGTCCTCTGTCTCCTGTAGTTCTTGTGTGTTCTAAGCCCTGTTTGGGTGTAGGGGATCGAAATCCTTGCCATGCTGGGGTGTTTCAGTTCCTAGGCTTGGGTCTTGAAGTCCCAAGTTCGGAGGTGGTGCGCTTAGGATCGAGGGGGTGGTGTAATTTTTCGGTTGATCTTGCAATATGGCGAACTTATTTCTAGTGGATGGATCTTTACTTACTTGGGTTGGTTGCCTTCTTCCTCCTTGTCATCTTTTCCCTGCTGGCTATACAAAACCGTCCTTGTCTTTACACTCCTTGTCTTTGCCAATTTCAGAGTTCCCGTCTTTCTGAACCATGTTGAGGGGGCATTCCCTAAAAAGATGACGGTGTTCATGGAATTTCCTGCATCGGAACAGAATGTGTTCGTAGTCAATGGTTTGAGTCCAGTATTCATCTTGATATTCCAATACGATGGTTCCTGGGAGTGGCTTAGTGATGTTCAAGTATACACAGATTCGTGCATAGGAGGTCTAGCACCTTTGCTTGGTAGCTTCAGAAGATTTGACATAGATGTCGATGGTGTTGCCTATGCCAGCCAGGACCTATTCTAGCCAGAACTCCTGTGGAAGAGAGTACAGTCGGATCCATACAGGTGCATGAGCAAATTCCTCCTTCTCCGAGCTAAACTTCTCAGTCCAGAACCGCAGGAAGAGACCCGCTGAGTTGAACAAATACGGCCCCCCATCAAAGATGTTGTTGCTATCCTCAAGGTTATGGAATATAATTGTAAAAAACCCCTTGGAGCCTAGTTGCAGGTCATAATGACCTTTTGGTCTCCACCAATATTGTATCCACTTGATCAGATCCCGCTCGGCAGGCCAGAGCCCCAAAAATTTTCCAACTAGGGAATAATCCCTCATGTATTGTTTTTTCTCTTCTATGTGTGGTGAGCTAACAACATACTTTGGGGCTTGTGGTGCTTGTGGAATGCACTTACCTGGCAACCAAGGCGCTGACGCAGGAGAAGGGTTGGCCGCTTTTGTTGGGTCAATGTCCATTTCACGGTCCTTGAATATGCCTTCCTCCATCAGTTTTGAGCGCAGTTCAGATGGCGGCTCGAAGGCTGGCCGCTTTATTCCCTCTGCTACATTCCCATTCGTCGTAGAATGGTTGTAGGAGGCTCCCGTTGGCCCTCCCTCCTTGCGAGACATGAGCCCCAACGGGGCTATGGAAGGAACCGCGCGGCTCCGGGCGACTGCAAAACCCTAGTTCGCGACTGAGAACAGAAAATCGAAAAAAAACATCATATGTGAAAAGTTAATTTTAAACAATATTTAAAAAGATAATTTCAAATCAATGATATCCACTTAGTTTAAATTAATGTTATGTATTTATTTCAAATATTAAATTACAATTAAAATTTGAAAAAAAAATTAAATTAATAATATGAAAAAAAATGATTTAAAATTTAGAATTCAAACTTAAATAATTTACAATAAGTTAAAAAATCCACTAAATAAATATCCTAATATAAATTAATGAAAAATAAAATTCATAATCAAACTATTAAAAATTAATCATTTAAAACATTAAATGGTACAAGTAAAAATTGAAAAAAATAAATAATAAAAAAATTTGAATGTAAGGAACATATTCATATTTAAATTTAAAACAATTAAAAGAAAATAAATAATAAAAAAAATTACACATAACAAACATATTCATATTTAAATTTAAAATAATTTAAATAATACTCTAAAATATAAATGCAAAATAACGGGATGAAAAATGGAATTCATGACTAAATTAATAGAAACTTACAATATAATAATATAAGTTAATAAAAGATGTAATTCATGACCATATTAATAAAAACTTATAATATATTAAAATAATTTAAACCGTACTCTAAAATATAAATACAAATATAAGTTAATGAAAAATGAAATTCATAATTAGGTTAATATAAACATATAATATAATAAAATAATTTAAACATTACTCTAAAATATAAATACAAATATAAGTTAATACAAATATAAACAAATTAATAGAAACTTATAATATAATAATATAACTTAATAAAAGATGTAATTCATGACCATATTAATAAAAACTTATAATATATTAAAATAATTTAAACCTTACTCTAAAATATAAATACAAATAATTCAGGACCATATTGATAAAAACTTATAATATATTAAAATAAGTTAAACTGTACTCTAAAATATAAATACAAATATAAGTTAATGAAAAATGAAATTCATAACGTTTCCGAGGTGTAGGACAGTCGGTGACGGAGTGTGTTATTAAGCCACTCTGTGATGTTAAAGTCACCGGTTCGAAACCTGCAGGGACAAAAAATCCAACCATGTTAAGGGTTGGTGTGGCTCAGGCCGGGTGCGATCCTCAGGTGATTTTGACAGCTTAGATACCCCTAAATCGCGGTTTCTCAAACCACAAGTTAATCGCGTAGCCAACAAATTCCGCACAAATTAACAAACAAACAAAATAAAATAAAATTCATAACCAGATTAATAGAAACTTATAATATAATAAAATAATTTAAACATTACTCTAAAATATAAATACAAATATAAGTTAATACAAATTTTAGTTAATGAAAAATGGAATTCATTACCAGGTTAATAGAAACTTACAATATAAAGTTAATGAAAAATGGAATTCATTACCAGGTTAATAGAAACTTACAATATAATAAAATAGAATAGTAGATAAAAACATAATACACAGATAAATTAAAGAAAAATGAAATTGATGAAGATATTAATAAAATTAAATAAATAAATCAAGAATTAAACATATCAGTTCAATTTCTCACCATTACCACTTTAGAACTATCTAAAACCGAAGACATAAATAATTGAAGGTTCAATTCACACTCATGACTAACACACGTATCCTGGTTCGATCACTAATGAATTTGTGGAGAACTTCAACATTCAACAATGGACCTCGTTTCCTGCTTATGGCTTCGTTGACATCCAATACATCTCGTGCTATTCTGTATTGAACACAATGAATCAATCTGCAGTTGTTTTCACAAATTAAGAGGGACGACTTTCGATTCGCAACCTCATCCTCATCTTCATTCTCCATATCTAAACCTCATCCTCATCCTCATTTGCGTACAAAGTTCAATTTTATAGGGTTAAAATTTAGCTATTTATCATTTTCTCTTTTTCAACAATTTATTGTCTAATTTTCATATATATAATTCCTTATGGGATAGAACATGTGGTATGGCTTGGGGTTTAGTTTTCATCCACCCATATCCAAATTCCATGGGGTGACTTCGTATGTATTGTGTATAGGAAACATATAAATATGGGTCCACACTAGAATCCACATCCTCTTGATAAGAAAGAACATTGGTAACATTGGTGTTGTTGATAGGATTTTGGATTGGAACTTTTCATGAGTTATTGGGAACCATTATTAGTGGTGGGTGCAACAATTCAAGTGGTTTTTGTGGAGCAGATTTTCTCGTATGGTTCTCTCTTTAAAAAGTTTTATGGCACACGGTTGTTTGGTCCATACTAATGTAATTTTGATTAAAGAACTATGGTTGAATTGTAATAGAGGGTTAGTGGATTATGGGCATTTTGGAAGCCAAAATATCATATATATCTATCTATCTATATATATAAAATTAGAGTTGCGGCTTTAAAATCATATGTGAGTTTCTCAGTTGAGTTTCAAGGGTAAATCCATGTGTGTATGTGTGGTTGCAATTATTTTCCTTTCTATCTTAAGAATTTGTGTGTACACCACATTATGTTAAAAGGTTTAAGACTTAAACATCCAAATAAAACATGTAAGAATGCATTTTAGGAAGTATTCCCCCTTTGTATCAATTTTCTCCAAGCAAACCGGAATTGACTCACCAATAATGTTATGTAAAGACCAAAGGGCCAAACCTTACATGGCCTTTTCTTGTTATTGGTGTGCAAAGTAAGAAAGGGCCACACCTTAGATGGTCTCTTCCTGTTTTTGAAGGGAAAGGTAAGAAAGGTAACTATGGTTTATAAAGTAATACTATACTAACCAAATTTCAATGAATTTTAGAATGTTAACCAAATTTCAATACTTTTTAGACTCTTTAGATATTTTTTTTAAAATTATTTGAAAAAAAAATGTTTTTAAAATAATAATTATAAATATTTGGTCATATTTAATATAAAATATCATTTATA
>SNQJ01S0002007.1:100437-116667 GCA_010110895.2 Picea sitchensis | reverse complement strand
TTAAATAAAACATTTCTATAAAACTATATAAAATCATAAATACAATTTTTAATAAAAAATAATATTAAACACACCTATGTCATAATTTTGAAATAATATATAAACCAATAAATGTAATAACAATATATAGATTTAACTTTTTTGTACACCATATACAAATACATTGTTAATCAAGCAAGTTTATTACTCAATATCTTATGGGCCACATGGAGTATTAGCATTGGTGGCCACCTTAGAGCCCTTTTTCCTCAACACCCAGTGTGTCCTCTCTGTCATTTGGAATCTGGGCCCCTGTTGGCTCGTTGTGGACCCACATTTCCCATCATGTATATTGCAACATCCAGTTGTCCTCTCTTCAGACAAACACTCTTGTGGCCTCACTTATCTAGAATTAACCTCATATACTCATGTAATCAAGATTTCCTGAGGATTTCCCATGCTCAATCTCTTAGTATAATACCTATCATGGCTACAGATTATGTTGCTTCGGCAATCAAGAATTAATCTCATATACTCATGTAATCAAGCTTTCCTAAGGATTTCCCATGCTCGATCTCTTAGTAACATACCTATCATGGCTATAGATTATGTTGCTTTGGCATCACAGAGAGTCATTCATCTGTTATCATATAAAATATTGGAGTTGTCCTTACGATAGGGGGAATTAATTATGAAATTTTATTCCTAGAAGCAATCTGAGCATAACAACTTGAAGAGGATGAAGGAATCTATGCAATTCAAAATTCTGTTGTTGAGCTCGAGCATATCTAGGAGTCTTAAGAACTGGACATCTCCTGGAATTTAGGGTAAGAGAAAATGTAGAGGCATGGTCGAGAAAGATGTGAATGTCACAATTGCGCTCTGAGCTTACATATTACCAAGTTCGAGACCGGAAAGAAGAAACCCGAGACTTGAGGCCCCTAAATGCACAACTTCAAGAACACGTTTATGTGCAGGAACTTCACCATCATGAGGAACTTGTAGTTGTTATGCGAGTCATCAATCATAATACAAAGCATGTTAGATCTTTACGCCCATCATTTGGACAATTTCCACGGTGACTTCAAGGGAAAAAATATCCAACAACATCAATGGAATCAAGGGCATCCAATGTTTCTCCCCTTCCTGTCATGTAATAGTTGCGCTTAGCACAAATGGACTGAGGACAGGAGATGACGCAACGAAGCTATGCTGAGGCACAATAGTTGTGTAAACCAAAGGATACAAATGAAGACAATATGTGATTGACACATCCATACACCGCTATTAGAAGCTAATGATAAGTAAATATGCATTTTATCTTTTCTCCTTTGTAGCCATGTATATCTCGCAAGTTTGTGATGGAATGTGTGGCTTTTTTAGTAAACAAAAGAGATATAGGTAGAAATTCCAAACTCTACTTCATATTTTGGAGCAAAACTTTCCGGAAATTTGTAATTAAAAAAACTCTTTGATCTATTAATATTTTAAGTTTTATTTAAATTACATCATTTTTCTAACCTTTTTACAAAGACAATATATATTGTTTTTATAAATCTTATTTTTTTTTTTTTTTTTGTAAATAAAAAAGGGTAGTTCCTGCTATATTATATTATCTCAAAATCATGCCAAAATAACCAGTCACAAAGCTACAGTCACCACAAAAAATGCTGACGGTATCCGGAAACCAACATTATTGTGAAACATCTAGTGGTTATACAGTTATACAGTTAAAAGAGGCATCTGTCCTGCCCGTAGGAAACCAGGACAGATGCCAGTAGTCTATATAAACCTATAACACTTGAACAAAAAAGCTAAAAAACCTGGAAAACAAGGAGCCTAGTCACCCGGTGATGTGTCGCTCCCACCAGTTCCCACCGAGATAGCGAAACTCTGCATGCATAGGGGACACTTGCGCTGAGCAGGAACCCCGGAGAGCGCGTCGAGGAGCAGGTCAATGCGTTGGCCCATGATGCTAGCCCTGTGTTCCAAGTCCGCTATATGTCCACGGAGCTCAAAAACCAAGGCCAAGAGCTCATCGTTGGAGAAAGGGCCAAGTGTTCCGTCTCCCGTGCCACTTGGAGGAGCAATTGCCTGATCCGCCACATCGCTAGTGCCAGTCTCAAGCTCCCCCTGAGCTGTTGCATGCTCTACCTTCTCCATCTTCACTGCAACAGTGTCTTCCATGTCACCCTCCCACGGGATTTCTTCCACCACGCAGCCAGGGGGTTTGTTTTCCATAGTCGCTGAGCTCATGTCGTCCCGCTTGCTGAACGTCTCCAAGGCTTTTGGTATCTCGTCACCCAGCCATTCCCCCATTGACGGGTCCTCTACCACCACACAGCCCGGGAACAACTCCACTTGCTCGGTTTCCTTTTCAATCCGGCAACAGCCAGCATCTTGCTCAGTAATGGTGTTGAGCATTGCTCTCCTCTCAACCCGAGCCTTCTTCCTGAGGAAGGAAGAGGCCAGAGCCAAGGCTCGTTCAAGCTCCTCCTCCCTGCATCACTGCGCTTTGAGCGCCTCCCAGGCGGAACCCCTTCGTGGTGTCCCTCTTCTCCTCACCATTATAATTAAGATGCTAATCAAACACTGAGCCGGGATAGGAGAAAACCAACCCGAGCGCAACTGCGAGTGCAGAGTGCAGAGAAGCCAGCCCTTTTGAACCCACAAGGAAGTAATTCTGTCGCTGCCACTCCAGGAGCTTTCCTCCATAGCTCGGGCTCGAAACGAAATCTGTGAACAGACTTACGAATCCTCCTTCCATCCATATCAACCGCGAATTCATGAGCAAGTGGAGAGTTAATAGTCGTGCGAGGGAGGAGTACCTCCATCGCCTGCCCTTTGTTGTGGCTTACCATCAACGTAAATGAGGAGAGGAGGGTGGCGGCCATCAGCTGTAAATACAGCGCTAGTGCGAGTCCAGGTGTCATTCCGTTCAACCGCGTGTCACCCCATCCGGGGTTTTATAAATCTTATTAACTATAATAGTATAAATAGATTAATTATGATGTAGTATAAATGGATGAGCAAAAACATGTTAGCAATGTATGTAAAATATTTATTGATAAACTCAATGTCAAAAGGTAATTTTAAACAATATTTGAAAAGGTAATTTCAAACCAATTAACTCCACTTATTTCAAATTAATGTTATGTATTTATTTCAAATATTAAATTACAATTAAAAATTTAAAAAAGAATTAAATTAATAAAATGAAAAAAAAAAAAAATTTAAAATTCAAATTTAAATAATTTACAATAAATTGAACAACTCACTAAAATAAATATCCCACTATAAATTAATGAAAAATGAAATTCATAATCAATCTATTAAAAATTACTCATTTCAAATAATAAAAAAAATTACATAGTAACATATTCATATTTAAATTTAAAATAACTGAAAAAAAAAATAATAATAAAACAATTTGCATATAAAGAACATATTCATATTTAAATTTAAAATAATTTAAATAGTACTATAAAATATAAATCCAAATATAAGTTGATGAAAAATGGAATTTATGACTAATAAAAACTTACAATATAATAATATAACTTAATAAAAATGAAATTTATAACCATATTAATAAAAACTTATAATATAATAAAATAATTTAAAAAATACTCTATAATATAAATAAATTATAATTACAAATATAAATTAATGAAAAATAGAATTCATAACCAAGTTAATAGAAACTTATAATATAATAAAATAATTTAAACAACACTCTAAAATATAAATACAAATATAAGTTAATTAAAAGTGAAAACCAAGTTAATAGAAACTTACAATATAATAAAATAAAATAATACACTAAAACATAGTCCAAATATGAATTAACGAAAAATGAAATTCATAACATATTAATAAAAATAAAATAAATAAATCAATAATTAAACCTATCAATTCAATTTCTCACCATTGCCACTTTAGAAAGATATACAACAAAAGACATAAATAATTGAAGGTTCAATTCAGACTCACGACTGACACACGTATCCTGGTTCGATCACTAATGAATTTGCGCTGAACTTCAACATTCAACAATGGACCTCGTTTCCTGCTTATGGCTTCGTTGATATCCAATACATCTCGTGCTATATATCCAAGCAAACGAGAATTGACCCACCAATAATTTTATGTAAGGACCAAAGGGCCAAATCTTATGGCCTTTTCTTGTTATTGATGTGCAAAGTAACAAAGGGCCACACCTTAGATGGTGTCTTCCTGTTTTTGAAGGGAAAGGTAAGAAATGTGACAATGGTTTATAAAGTAATACTATGATAACCAAATTTCAATGCATTTTAGAATGTTAACCAAATTTCAATAGTTTTTAGAATGTTAAGGTATATTTTTAAAAATTATTTGAAAAAAAAATATTGATTTTTAAATATTAATTTTAAATATTTGGTCATATTTAATATAAAATATTAGTTATAAATATTTGTTTATGTTCTTTAAAAAAATTTAAATTTTTATTTGTATATTTTTGTTATTTTTTTTAATAAAATTATTTTATCTTTCAATTATCTATCTATATGTATATATAGTAATTTTTTTTTTTATATTCCAATAATATTTGAGAAATATACATGTTACAATATTTTTCTTCAACCTTTGTAGGCCTTTTAGATAAAAACAAATGTGTCTCCATTCTATTCAGTGTTACCTTTAAGAATTTTTACAAAACTTTACAGTCGAGTTCTATCTCTTCTTTGTCAATCAATACAAAAAACAAAAAACTTAATCAATTACTTTCTTTTTCATCTAAATGGGGAACTTCATAGCTTCGATTTCCACCCCATCAAAGTAATCGTAATACACAAATTCTCCTCTCTGTAACTGAAACGCTTCCTTATATAGCTCATCCTCCTTCACATTGAGTTCTCTTATAACATGATGAAAACAAATCCATTCAAATCATGGAAAATCCAACCTCATATCTCGAAACCCTCCAAATCCAATCATGCTAGTGAGATTTGGATATTTAATTTTTTTTTTCTATAAATACATTTTAAATTTAAAAATAAAACATAATTTTAAATAAAAAGAGACAAAAAAATATCCTTGTGTGGATTTTGTTTTATTTTCTTCACTCTAACATCAATCCACCTAACATTATTGTTTGTGTTTTTATCTAATTTTTGCAATTCATGGAGGCGATTTAGGCCCCCAAAAGGATTTGATATTTCCATGGCCAAGTTATTCTACCCCCTTTTCTCAAGGAGAATTTGAACATTCATCTCTAGTATTAGATGCTTCATTTTCTCCACTATTGTTTTCCATGGATACTTTGAATGTAGCTTGTTAGATGATTCTAGAATTTTTTTCTTTTTTGTTCTCCAGCATCTCGGATTTAATTTATTCCCATTCAGAAGAGAGGATGCAGGATAATATATACAAACCTCATGGAAGTGTCTTATTAGCTAACACAATCTACATCTGAAAGTTGTTTTTCCATAATCAACATAGTTACCATATTAACGAGAACAATGAACTAAAAAAGAGAAATGTGGCACTAGAAACCCATATTTGGGGTTAAAAAGAATAAAAATCAATGTACGAATTAAAAAGTGATGGAACTAGTAGCAACCATTTTTTTCTTATCTAAAAATGATCACCGTTTTCTGAGGGTTTGAAATTTTGAAATTCTTTGAAAGGATGGGCTTAACAATCTTACGAGTGAAACAAAATATGAAAATGAACCCTAGAAATACCCCCCCCCCACACACAGCGCTTGTCCCTATCATCATTTTAACTTTTTTAGTAAATAAATAAAAATTAAGAACCAATGAAAAAAATTTAAACTTAAAAGAAATGAAAATTTAAAAAAGATCAAGAATGCAATTAAAACAAAAAAACTATGTTGAAATAAAAAGAAAAAAAAATTCAAAAAATAAACAAAATAAATACTAGAAACATAAAAAACCACATTTGTGGCATAGTAATTCGCACAATCACCCCACGCACCCCCCATCGAACTCCCTCACCCTACCTTATAGAACCCCCACACTAAACCCGCAAAGGAGCAATGGTCATTCCTTTAGAGTCTAAGCACGAGGGTAAGGAGGGAGGGAGATTCAAGGGGGTGAGGGGGTGGGGTGAAAGAGTGATTCCAGGAATACCCTCCCCCTCAAGTCATCACCACTCGTTTTTAGGTTGGGAGCATGGGGGGAAGGGGGAAGGGGTATGGGGAGATAAGGTGATGATATTTATAAGGGTGGCTTGCATAGGTGATTCTACGAATAAAAAACTGAATGTTTATTTTTGGGGGGGTTTGTTTTAAGGATTTTGTTGGAAACATTACAAGTATTTTAAGACCATGGTTGTGAAAGGTTGTAATTTTGAGGAGGAAATAAAAAAAGGGTGCTAACGATAGAGTCACTTTTAAAAATGGAGGTAAAAAAAACAACTAAATGAAGCATCTTAAAAAATGAAAAATATGAGTAGTTTTCACGAGGTTGTTAGTTATATTAATCTAAAAATTTTGAAAGGTAAGATCAATCGATCCTATCAGAATCTTGTTAGATAAACCCCTAATGAGGTCGACTTTCATGCATACACATGCATAGGTGATAATACCATGATCAATATAATGTACATTTAATTTAATAAATAATCTCAAAGTGTTTCCAAAAGCTAAAAAATACACTCAAACAACAAGTGTAGATGAATATTTATCATTCTTAACTAGAATAGGGTTATTGTGATAGTCATAGATATTGGATCGAACTCTCGAAGCTAGAGTTGAAATTAGAAGCCCAACCTTCCCCAAAACAAGGACCCTTCATCGAACACTATCCAATCATCCTTCACAACTTTAAAAATAATAATGAAGAATCCCTTGGAGTAGAGGAGGAGCTCATAATACATAGTACAATTCTAGCTAAACCACCAACAAATATTTTATACAAATGTATAAATACTATTGAAATGATATATGATGGAATCTCTTTGTATAATATCTCATTAGAATGGACTATTAGATCTCCCACTTCCAACACCGCAATTCCATCTGATTTATCCACTAGGCAGGTTGTATTGAGAGTAGATGTATTTACCTTTGAAGGAGTAGAATGCCTAGTCTTCCCAAAATTATTGAAGTATAAGATCTCAAAGGATAAGGTTACACTAGTGTCTAGGGATCCTCTAATATGGTTGAATACCAACTACACAGTTCCATCCTTGTGGATCACATAATATATGACAAAAATGACCATATTGGAGTTACCTTCTTTCATATAAAAACATATGATTACTTGATCATATCCCATCCCTCCTTTGAATATAATACTTTAACATTAAAAATAAATATATTGACTTCACCTTAAAATAGAGTGTTTCCCTATCAGGGACATCACAAATATTCGAAGATCCTCAACACCCCTATCCAACATCTAAAGCTTTGTGATAAATAGTTGCCCCACAATACTAGGAAGAAAAAAACCTTCTTGAATGTATAAGGATTTATTCCCTCTATAGAATAAATAGATAAAATAGAAATAAGGAAAGAGAAATTTTGTGAAAAAAATGAGAAAACAAGAATAACAAACATGTTATTTTAAAAATAAATTATTTAGTCTTTTTTTTTCTATAAAACACATCTTAAATTAAGAACAAAAAAATTAATTTTAAAGAAATAGAGAGGAAAAGTATCCTTATGTGGATCTATTTTGTTTTATTGTTTCTAAATTCAATCCACCCAACAATATTGTCTTTATTTATATTTAAATTTTCCAATTCATGGAGGTTCTTTAGACCCCAAAAGTATTTGATATTTCCAAGTCCAAGTCCTATTACCCTATTCCATAAAGGAGAATGTGAAAACGTATCTCTAGTAACATATGATCCATTTTCTCCTATGTCATTGCCAAAGGATTCTTTTAATGCAGATTTTTAGATGCTTCAAGAAATTTTTTCTTTGGTGTTCTCCATCGTCTCAGTTTTCTTCTATTCCCATTGGGATAAAATGAGGTAGGAGAAGGTATAAAATCCTCCTTGAAGTGTCCTATTAGATAACAAAATCTACATATGAATTTTTATTTCTTTTATCATCAACATCGTTACCATCTTAACAAGAATTGTGACCTTGAAATTAGAATCTTGGATCTAAAAATCCATATTTTTTGGGTAAAAAGCAACAAAATCAACCTCTGAATGAAAAAAGTGATGCTACTAGTACCACCTATTTTTTTTGAGATAAAATTTACCAGCTTTTGCAACCATTTCCATCATGTCATAATTTTTCCAACAAAATCAATAAAATAAACTCCCAAATAAAAATGTCGCACCAAAAACAAAACCATTTTTTGTCAAGTGAGCAAGTCAAAATTTGAAATTCTTTGAAAGGATGACCTTA
Organism: Picea sitchensis; assembly: GCA_010110895.2. Lineage (NCBI taxonomy): Eukaryota > Viridiplantae > Streptophyta > Pinopsida > Pinales > Pinaceae > Picea > Picea sitchensis. Next base: position 108,320 of record SNQJ01S0002007.1, on the reverse strand, counting down.
ACAACCTTACCAATGAAAAAAAAAATGAAAATGAACCCCAGAAAAAGAGAGAACTCGTCCCTACCATCGTTTTAATTTTTTTCTTAAAAATAACCAAATTAACTAAAGATAAATAAAAAAAAATTTAAAACCAATAAAAAACCTTAAACTTAAAAGAAATGTAAATTGTTAAAAAACAAAACCATAAAAAGAAAGATTAAAAAGAAAAAAAACACTATATTTAAATAAAAAAAGAACAAAAAATATGTAAAACACTTCTTAGAAACACAAAAAAAAAACAATTCGCGGGGGGGCATGGGAATTGGTAGAATCACATTGCACACCCCCCATCAAACCCCCTCACCCTCACTCCTTCCACTCCCACCTGTGATCCCTGAAGGAGCGATGGTCGTTCCTTTAGGGGCGAAGCGCAATGGGAAGGAAGGTGGGAGGGTCAGGGGGTGGGGTGAAAGGCTGATTCCTGAAACACACTCCCCCCAAAGTCATCACCATTCCATAACAAAGCCAAAATTGTACAAACCCTAAACCCCATACACTCAATGAATTAATATTTGACAAACACTAGATACACTAAATTAACATTTGAAAATTTTAATGTCGGTTTTGGAATTTTTATGATTCTTATATTCTTCGAATATAGGATGGATGTGTTTATCATTTCATTTTTTTATTCCAATGTAGAAACTCGGTTAACATTCCACATTATAACAAATTTGAAATCTCCAATTGTACAATTGATTTGATTTACCATTATTCTCGTAGTATATAAATTTGAAATGAAAAATGTAACATATTGTTTTTTATTTATTTAATTCATTAATGATTTAAAATTGGTGAATGGTGGAGATAAATCTCACAACTTTTTACTTTTCAAATCATATGATGTCTATCGACACATATCAACCACCTTCATTATGTGGTTGTGGTAGTAAAAATATTATACGTAATTACTTTTCAATACTACATCCCGAGTTGATATATAATGTGGTGGTGTAAGACACCTTCCCCATTCGGGTTCAATTCCCTCGAATTGGACATGTCTGTCCATTGTGATAAGGCTAGAAGAGTAGACAACCCTTGGGATAGAGGTCCACTAACATGGGAATTGGGATGCCTCGACCCTTTCTAAGTCACAAGTTATTGAAATATATTGCTTGTAGGCTGTTGGATATACTCTTGGGTTATAGTGGGAAACAATAGGCTTTATCTTAGGCCTATCCCACATCAATCATACGAATTATTAATTCTGATGGTTAAAGAAATGAAACTTTTTTCTCAATAATATATTAGATTAAGTTTTTCTTATGGATGAAAAAAAAACATATATAAATATATAAAAGAGTTCTATTTGTTTTTCTGATTTTCTTTAAAAGATTTAAAAAATATCTATATCTCATTTTTTGACTTTTATTTTTAATTTGAAATACAACATTTCTATATATATATATATATATATATTAAACACACCTATGTCATAATTTTGAAATAATATATAAACCAATAAAATCTAATAACACTATATAGATATAACTTTTTTTTACACCATATACAAATACATTATGAAATTTAGATTAACTATGTGATCTATTAATAGGGGCAGCAAGTGTGAGGCGAGTCATCAATGGATTTGATGGAAAAAAGATCATGGATTTCTCTTGGGGAATCCATCAAACCTCTAACAACAATGCTGAGATATTAGCAGTTTATCTGGGAATGCACCTAGCCATGGAAAGAAATGTAATAGGACTAGTGTTCATCGAGGATGCAGAATTGATCATCAAGGGACTCTGGAAAATTACTAAAAGTGTTCACCACATCCTTGCAACAATGCTTTCATGTATAAGAGCTATTGATGCAAGATTTGAATGAATATACTACTTTCATATTCTTACAATCCAAAACTCAACTGCTAATCTGTTAGCCAAGAAAGAAAATCAATTTGAGAAGAGTTAGCCAAAACTAAATAGTGTGATTAACAATGAGATTATCCCATAAAATTAAGAGGAAAGTTATTAATCAAGCAAGTTTATTACTCAATTTCTTATGGGCCGCTCGAAGTATTAGCATTGGTGGCCACCTTAGAGCCCTTTTTCCTTAACACCCAGCATTTCCTCGCTGCCATTTGGAATCTGGGCCCTTGTTGGCACGTTGTGGACCCTCCTTGCTCGTCATGTATATTGCAAAATTGAGTTGTCCTCTCTTCACATGAACACTCTTGTGGCCTCATTTATCTGGAATTAATCTCATATACTCATGTTATCAAGCTTTCTTGAGGATTTCCCACACTCGATCTCTTAGTATTGTACCTATCATGGCTACAGATTATGTTGCTTTGGCATCACAGAGAGTCATTCATCTGTTATCATATAAAATATTGGATTTGTCCTTACGATCGGGAGAATTAATTACAAAATTTGCTTCCTAGAAGCAATCTAAGAATAACGAATTGAAGAGGATGAAGGAATATATGCAATTCAAAAATATCCTTTGGAGCTCGAGCATGTGTAGGCCTGTTAAGAACTGGACATCTCCTGGAATTTAGGGGAAGAGAAAATGTAGAGGCATGGTCGAGAAAGATGCGAATGTCACAATTGTGCTCTGAGCTTACATCAATACCAAGTTCGAGACCAGAAAGAAGAAACCTGAGAGTTGAGATCCGTATTTGTACAACTTCAATAACAGGTTCATCCACATGAACTTCACCATCATGAGGAACTGGTAGTTGTTATGCGAGTCGTCAATCGTAATACAGAGCATGTTAGATCCTTACGCCTACAATTTAGACAATTTCCATGGTGACTTCAAAGACCAAAAGTTCCAACAACATCAATGGAGTCAAGGGCATCCAATGTTTCTCCGCCTCCTCTCATGTAATGATTGTTGTGACAACCCCATCTATTGGAACGACTCCTACGATGTACAACCAGTAAAAGCACCCGTAACCTTTTTTTTTTTTTACACAAGTAACTAGAACCCTTATAGTAAGCAAAACCAATCACATTGTACGTTTATAAACTATGTACAAACATTAATTAATATTAAACATCAACCATTAATGAATGCCTAAAAGGTCGTTATCTGAGGTTTAAAATGGAGTTAAATACAGATCGAGTTACGAGACTAACCTCCATTAGCCAAGGAGTTACCAACCGAATTTAATCATGAATTATGACTCATATTAGTGAGTCTAGGATACGATAGTTGTTAATGTACAATCTAACTTAAACCTAAAACAATCATGAGCAGTTTTGATTTATAATTTGTCATTAGGTGCCATCTAAATCAACATTAAATAGACATCAATAAGCAAGTCTGAGCTTCAACTTGGTTAAAAGTATAATTAACATCAACATATTCTAACTAGCTTGTCTAAGTTACAAATTAGCCATTAATTGAATACTCATTTAATGCAATCAATTTAGAAAAATACTAATGTCCAACATTACAATCAAATTGACTAATCTAACTTAACACATTAACTGTATACAATGATGTTAACTATATCAAGGTGTCTCATTATTAATGTGAAATAGTATTCAACCTCCTTAAATATCACACGTTATAACCTTTCGGCAAGATTAATTACATCATGTTGCCCATCATATCTAAAAGTTGTTGGCGATTAAATTGTAATTGTTGTCTGAATTATATAAGAATTTGTGGTCAAATGAAAGCCATTTTAATGTAAATTTTAATCCCACTTAATGCTATATTTCTATTTTTGAGCAGTGTATCAACCCTTGTCATTCACTTCCCACACTTTCAAGGTAGGTTAGTACAATATCTTATATTATTTAAAAACATAATCTTCAATGGGTGAGCCGAGCTCATTGATAAATGGAGGGACAAACCACTACTTATCCTTCCCTAGGGTTCATATTCATGACTTGAAATGTAACAAGGAAGATATAAGTAATTAATTATTTAATCGTTGTCTATCCTTTGTTGTGCGAATAACTTGATTAATCTAATCTCATCTGTAGAATCTTAAACAACTTGCACATAAAACAAATAACCACACACTTTATCATTTCGAAATTGACATTTCAAAAGGTAATAAGATTTGTAAATTATAAAGTGAGTGATCCATCTTAGTTGTGATACTCATAATCGGTAATCCTTGATCAAATAATCTAATTCGGATCACTTACACCTGTTATGCCCAAAAGTCATATAATATTTCCAAGTATTTAATATTTCCAAATATAAAAAGTTGTGGTCAATTTAACATTCGCTGCCCAGAAAACGTAGTGGTAAGTCTCTGTGGCCTGCCCAACGATCCAATTGCTATTTAATAAATTAGCGTTATGGATCCAATGATTTCGCTGTCATAGAATACCTATTCATGATTGCTATTAACGGAACAGTGTCCAATGAATTAATTTTTACACAACCCAAACTCCTGTCAGCTCTAAGTACACGTATACACTAAATTGCTGGAAAATTAAACTGAAGGGAGAGACTTAGAAGGTCGTAGATCGAGCAAGGCATCTCGATATGGCCGACTAAAAAGGTGTATTATTGGTGGAATAATCGTCATAAGAGCCTACTGGATTCGCTATTTATTAGGATTGTTGTATCTAGGATATAGTTGTATAATAATAATAATAATAATAATAATAAAAAAAAAAAAAAAAAAAAAAAAAAAAAAAAAAAAAAAAAAAGAAAGGGTTGTCTAATAAAATTTGAAAAATGTTGGTAAGTAAAGCTATCCCAACAATAAATAATTTTGTTGTCATAGATATTCCAGCGTTGAAAACTCAGACCACCCAATGATAATAGGTTGTATTATTAAGGTATGGATCACCACAATGCTTAACAATAATAGATACTACATATTGAATCACTCGAGCCGGTGGAAATGCTAAAGGATGCAAGGTTAAACAACATTAAATGGCTACCCGGTTAAATTGAAACCAGGTTGTAACAATCTAATCTCTAAACGAAAATTCATTCCTCCATCCATTCAATATATGGCATCGCCGGCCTATATGAATTGGATGACCTTAAAGTTCAAACGTTAAAGAAACACAGTCATATAAACGCTGTACAAATTCATTGACCTGTATAAATTCATTGATAGTATAAAACGCTGACCTGTATAAATTCATTGATAGTATAATTTCATTTGATAGTATAAATTCATTGATAGTATAAATTCATTGATAGTACAATTTCACTGCCCCAGAATGTTAATGAAACATAGTCATAAAACACAGAGACTTCAACCGCAAAATCATCAAAAACACAGACATACGAGAATTCCAACACAAAAAAGCACACCCAAATAATTGTAGGCAATCAATCGAATGGGTGAAAGCTCAAGATAAAATTCATCAATTATTATTGTGCAGAGATAAAATTCGTAGAGAAAAAGGCCATTAATAAACAATCACCGAGTTAAGTTGCGAGGGAGGTAATGTAGCACAGTGCTGGTTCATCCAACAATATATAAGACGCAGAGATAAACTTATCCAATGATTATAAAACACAGAATAAAGAAGTTCGCCATCAATCAAATTTCAAGGTTATTTAAATGCATCACGGAGCAAGGAAAACCTTCATCCAAGTACAACAACAGAGGTAGACGGTTAGTAGGTTCATCCGTCGCTCATCATCCTCACACATAAAAAGTAGGGCGTTGAGATTCATAGGTTTTTTAACACTAAGGCGATGATCGTAGATCAGGCTCCTTGTCGTCTGCTCCTCCTAGCCAATGCTAGGGGTACTCTAGAGGTACTCTTCTTCCCATCCAATTCTAGGGGTATTATTCTTCCCCCTTCGCCCCCCGAGTCGGAAAGGGCCCACACACACTATCTAGAGATTTCGACTAGCTCCCAGCTCGCCTCGGAAGGATGAGCTACCACTCCTCTCAAAGCTGGGTATCCCCAACTCCCACAAGTAAATCAGTCAAGTATATATTTTTGCATCATAATGTTATGCAAACAGAAGATGGTGCTTCCTCCTTCTCATTCGATCATTTTATAGAGTTTTGAACTTCCTCCCTTTCCTAAAATCTCATTTAATTAGAGTTTTAAAAATACATTCCTAAAAATTCTTCTCTATACAAGTGTCACCCATCCCCTTCATTCCTCCATTATTTAATTTCTTTAATTAATTAATTATCTCAATTCCCTCACCCACCTAGAGTTACTCCTAGAATCACTCCTAAGTGTCCCCAAATTCCCTTACAGGTTTTAAAGGCTTTCCCTATTATGAAGTTGCTAATTCAGTTTAAAATTAGAAAGCTCTTAAATTGTAGATTCTTTACTAAGTTGACTTTCCGCTTTTTCCCTTAAGTTCCCCTTTTTCCCCTTTCGTGTTTACCTCTTTTCCTAGTTTCCTAATATTTTATATTTTCCCTCTTTCCCCTTTTTACTTAGAACTCAAAAAGGCATGTGTGGAAATTAACCCCTTTTCCCTTTTCTTATTTAATTAGCATATTTTAAATTATCAAGTACTAAAACAATTAATTCCCTTTTTAATTTTAGTCCAATAGATTTTTTTGAAACAATTAATTTCTTAATTCCTTTATGTCTGAAGATTTAACGAAGATCACAATTATTATTCAAGTGGTTTTTATTTTTGTTAATATTATATATATATATATATTTGTAGAGAGACAAAATTTCACCACTAGCATAGTTTAGACTTAAATCTTAAATTCTCGTATCGGGTGACATTTAATTAGGGAATTTGTTTTAAAATACTTAACACGTTATTCATCCTAAGGCCATGTATTTTCATTCTTCTAACATCAACAATGCGACGTGCCCTTTAGAATGCACTAGGTGCTCCAAGGGTGCCACTCGCCTCATCTGTTCCCTTGCGCGACGTGCCCTTCAGGACACACTACGTGCTCCAAGGGTTCCACTCGCCTCTTGATTGATTTGGTAGACATCAACAACCCCTGGAGTCAACACTCTGTCACGTGAACTTGTGGGAGACTAAGGGCCTCTAAGGAATAAGGCACCCACCTTATTGAACGCCCCTTAGAATCATCATGAGCGACTGTTGTAGTCTGCCCTCATGGCATTGTGGGTCCTCTCAAACTAGGTAATCGTTAAACTACAGTTCAAGCCATGACGGGAGTGCTAGTAGGCTATGGCAGGGCTTCTTTCCACACCTCTCCCTCAACATCTCTGGTAGTCATGCGTGACCCCTTTACTCCATATGTGAGTCTGGTCGACAAGCTATCGTCAGCCTGCATCATCAACAAATCATGTCAGAATATATCCATATCATATCATCTAATTAGATGCACTAACATCACAGTAAAACAATAAAACACCAATGGTATCACTCCATGACTCAATCCGGAGTCCAAGAGGTTCCAACGATGCCTCTGCATCCTCTAGGTCCGTAATCCTGCACACTCAGTAAAACTGAGTCAATAGCACTTGTCTATGTCAAAGCGGTAAAAAAACATGTCATCAACCCATAACGCCTCATAATCAAAATCAAAAGTTTTAATAGCATAATAATCTAGATCAGTTGCGAGCAAGTGTCCTCAAAGAATAAGTTATCTCAATGCGCCAGAGTGGGATGTTACATACAACCCCTCTTGGTATAAACTTCATCCCAAAGTTTCATAGTATAAATGCCGAAATAAATTGTATCATAGTATCATATGTTTATCTATCAAACAAAAATGGAAACTGTTGGTGCATATCATATGCGTCCTCCCAGGTTGCCAAGTGCGGACTATAATTGTCCCATTGGACCTTTACCTGATCTACCATTTGACGTCGTAGCTGTCGAACACAATGATCCAAGATGCGGACTGGATCAGCCGTGAGCACCCCTCGTTCGATACCTGTAAGGAACTCATGTCAATAACATGTGTAGGATCACTAATATAATGTCTCAAAACAGATACATGA
>SNQJ01S0002007.1:90224-100371 GCA_010110895.2 Picea sitchensis | reverse complement strand
ACTAATATAATGTCTCAAAACAGATACATGAAAAACATCGTGCATACGCCTCAAAGAATCAGGCAAGGCTAGTCGATAGTCCACAGGCCCCTTTCTCTCCAAAATCTCGAAAGGTCCCATGAACCTAGGAGATATTTTAGCTCCCCTCCCAAACTTGATCGAACTCTTATGCGTTTTAACTTGCAAGAAGACTCGGTCGTCGACCTCACAACGACGGTTGACACGGTGTGCATCGACATACCTTTTTTGTCGATCTTGCGCTTCTTTAATCCTTTGTCTTATCATTTTCATTTTCTCTTCCATTTCTTGGATCGCTTCTGGTCCCACCAAGACCCTATCCTCAAGCCGATCCCAACTCAAAGGCATCCTACAGGGTCGCTGTGACATCCTCCAAAAATAAAATATTTTTTTATGTGATGGAAATTTATTTCCGTTTTTGGCAAATTTGAATCTCAATTTTTTTTCCATTTATGGAAATTCCAAATTTAGAATTTAATAATTGTATTTAATTATAATGACTGGTGGGAAGAGATCTGTTTGGATTTATTACAGGAGGAAAAATGGAACAACCATGTTAAAATCAACTGACCATGACTCCATGAGTGGGGAATATGTTGGAACTCCCACTAGGCTGATTGTGAGAAGTGGAAAATCAGAGATTTGGCCACTGGAAGCCCCTGAAAATCAGGGATTAAGAGAGATACAAAAATCCCAAAAAGAGGGAAAAATACCCGGGCAAAAATTGATAAATAGCATATGCGAGGAGGCAAGACGATGCCAAGTATGCTGGGGAAAATATTTTTGACCTCTCTTGCTATTATGAGCACTGTTGAGTAAGTGTGAGGCAAGAGGATAACTATTGTAATTGAAGGACATTGCTAAGGAGGAGTTTCCATGTTCACCCTCATGGATTCATGGTCAGGCTAGGGGGTGAATCAGGTAAGTGATTTTGGCTGCCTTGTTCTACGGTTAGGAGGAACGTGGTTGTTCCCTTTGTCGTCCCGCGGATTTGATTTAGATATGTTGATTTACCCCTCTCTATTATGAATGGCTATGTTTTATCCAATGTCATGTATCTATTAAATCCGAACTCGAATAGTTTCCATTCTCTGTTTGAATGATTTGATATCTGATACATTATATTTAATTAGATAGAAACTATAACGATGTCCATTTTCTGTTCGAATGTTTTTAACGATGTCATATTAAATCGGAACTGGAATAATTTACATTCTTTGCCTGAATGATTTTTCTGATGCATTGTACTTGATTAAAATGAAACTATAACAAACCCCATTTTCTGTTCGTTATGAGGAATATATGTGAATGAAATCTGTATTTATATATATATTCGTAATACGTCTGTTGGAATGTTCACATCTAACTATTGAAATATGTGTATTTGTTGCGGAGGATAAAATATTTTCATGGATATAATCCGTCTGTTGTCATGAAGTTCAAAATTAGACATCCCAACCCTGGAATTGTCCCTCCTATAAGTAAAACGCTAGGCGGAAGTACCTATGATTTTTTTATATACGTAAATAGGAAAAGGGGGAAATTAACGTTAGTGGGGAAAATCCTTTATATATTCAAAGACCCAGAAAGCCAAATATAGATCCCACGGAACACCGATATTTAATCACCAAACTCTTATGGAAGTGAAATTTCATTTATGATGCACACATCTAGTGTTGTTGGTGTCTAATACACTAATTAAAGGAGACTCTAAGTGATTATAATAGAAATTACTTTTTACAGAAAAATTGTTGTCCTATCGTACCCTTTTGTAGATTATATGCGTATAAACTCATAAGTTTAGATTTTTGGAATTCTATTCAGTAAGAGGATATTGAATCCTTCTACACCTACTATTTTACAAAATGAAAGTAATAATACCAATACAAGGAAAAATCTTAGAATTATGAAAATAATGTGAATTTCGGCGTTTGGGACTTGCTGGTTACGTTTATGCGAAGTTCCATTTCTTTTCTAAACGCTAAAACCCTGAATCGTGATATCCCGATGTTTTGGTCCCACATCCTTCCACTTTTCAAATTTTCGGAAGTTGTGGTGTGTTGTTGTTTGGTATTTGAAACACTAAAACCCCAAACCCCGAAATCCTGAAATGTTAGTTGCACGTTCCTTTTCGCAATTTTGGGAATTGTTTATGTCGATGTTGGACACTGGAACTCACGAAGTCCCAAACCTTGAAACCTCAAAATGTGGGCCACACCTTTCGTTTTCACATTTCAGAAGTTTTTTTATGTTGAGGTTTGGGCACTGGAAGTCATGAAGTCCCAAACCCCGAAACCCCGAAATGCGGCTCTCACCTTTCCTTTTTCACATTTTAGAAGTTTGCATATGTTGTTCTTTGGGCACTTGAACTCACGAAGTTCTTAACCTTGAAAGACCGAAGCGCTAGTCCAACCTTCCCTTTGTTTCACATTTCGGAGGTTTGTATCTGTTGATGTTTGGCTTCTGTACTTGCGAAATCCTGAACTCCGAAATCCCAAAGTGTTGGTCGCTTTTCACGATTTCAGGAGTTGTTGTGTGTTTATTTTAGTTGTTGTATTTGTGAAATCCTGAACCCTGAAATCCCGAAATGCTGGTCACTTTTCACAATTTCGGGAATTGTTGTGCGTTGATGTTGGTTGTTGTACTCGCGAAATCCCAAACCCTGAAATCTCGACATACTGGTCACTTTTCGCAATTTTGGAAGTTGTTGTGTGTTGATTGGAGAATATTCTTCTTGATTAGAGGCATGGAAGTTACAGACCTACTTACAAGTCACTCGTATAGTTAAATATGTGTTGTTGTTATGGACATCATCAAATAAGAAAATATTGGTAATTTTTACAAGACTTTAAATAACATTGAAGGGAGGGGTATACACTTATTGTATTGTCGAGTAGGAAGTTTTAAGTTTCATAGTAAAGACAATCAATGACATTAAGGTCTCTAACAAACTTTCAGACTCAAGCTTTATAATAGAAGACTTAATTGCTTAAATCTCGAAACTATGCAAGGATAATTGTATAAACAATTTTTTTTTTTTTTGGTGACAATTTTTAGGGTAGATTACATATGGTATCAGAGAAAAAGTTACAACACTGGGCCTGAATAGGGCCACATTAATTGCTTAGTATATATTCTGATTTATGAAAAAACTAATAAATCTTACGGATTACAAACATAAAGATTTTTTGTTTTGTGTTGAATAATGGTAGCTCAAGAAGTTGGAGAAATTAGGATGGAAGGGAATCCGCAGCAAGGACCTCCAGGAGATCCAAGACAAAATAGTGATGGAAGTTCACCCACAAAGGTATTGGAAACAATGAGGAACCTTATTGTTGAACTACAGGTTTTCAAGGCCGACAATGAAAAATTGAAGAAGGCACAGTAGGAACAACAAGAGATAAATGAAGTCATGTTGCATAGTATAGTAACCAAGAAAAGCCCAAAATATGTTAATAATGAGGAGGAGCTTACCAAAAGGGCCTCCAAGAATTCTGGTGTGAAAACAGAAAAAGGAGACAATTCATCTGAAGGGACACATTTAGCTAAAGACAAAACCATACCAGACAAAAAAAGAAAACAAACTGACCACCTTGAAGGAGTATTTTAAAAGATTAAACCAACTACTTTTGATGGAGAATCCAGGACAGGAGAAGAAGCTGAGGCATGGTTGTTGGACATCAAAAAATACTTCCAAATCTACAACTATTCCAACAACATTAAGGTCAAAATGGCCATCTACAATATGAAGGGGAAGGCCAACATTTGGTGGCAAGACCTGAAATTGGAGAAGGTCTTAAAAGAGAAACAGTTGGAATGGTCTGACTTCAAGAAGTGTTTCAAGAAAGAATACCTTTCTGAAATCTATTATGAAAGGAAGATGAAAGAATTTTACGAATTATGATGGAGAAAAATGACAATGGAGGACCTTATAAATAAGTTTCTTGAACTATTAAGGTTGTACCATACATTCAGGAGGACAAGGTAAAAATCTAGTGATTCTTAAGCTATTTACCACAGACTTACTGGGACAGAATTGAGTTTGACAACACCAAATCCTTGAGTGAGGCATTCAGGAAGGCACGAATGTGCTATGACCAGTATAAACAACGGGTAGAGTTTCCCAAGACCTGGAAGGATAAGAAGCAAGATGGAATGCACCAACAGAAGAATGGATACCAGCAAGCTCCTTATCGGAATGCAGCAAAAAGTCTCCCAAGAAAGGATTTTCACTCCAATCATATGAACACGCAAGGTAGCAGTAAACCGGTAAACCTGGGAATGAAGAAGTTTGGGAACAACTCCCACGAGCCATTAAATTTTTGGGAGTGTGGAGAACCTCATCTAAGGAGGAACTGTCCATGTTTAATTGCAGCAAACAAGATTGTTGTCCACAATTTGCAGGAAGCCTTGACAGTGGGTGACATGGGCAAAAGTATGCATCGGATAAATTCAACCATAAATGGTCGACAAACTGATCACCAGTCCTCGGTGGTAGAAATCGAAGGTAAAATCCATGACACTTGAGTTTCTGTTTGAATTGACCCTTGAACTGCATTAAGTTATATTACTCCCGATGTAGTAGAGTCGAATAAACTTAAGAAACAAAAGCACGAAATTTTTTGGCTTGTACAACTAGCAACAGGAGCTAAAAGAAAGATAATTAACTTTATTTCTGACCTTGAGTTCATCTTAGATGGTCAAAAGATAAGGACCAACCTGAACATCCTACCACTAGGGTCTTATGATATGATTATTGGGATGGATTGGTTGGAACAACAGAAAGTAGTACTGGATTGTTATACAAATATACTTAGCTATAAAGATAATTTTGGCACTGTTAGAACAACCCAAGGCATACCAAAACCTATATCACTCAAACAAGTTTCAGCGATGCAACTCAAGATATGTATTAGAAAGGGATGTCAATTTTATTCCATCCAAGTGACGAATCTATTAGAAAAAGAATATAAGCCCAAGTTAGAAGACTTTGTTGTCCTATGTGAATTCAGAGACATGTTTGTTGATGAGATACCAGAATTACCTTCTAGGAGAGAAATAGATTTCTCCATAGACTTAATACTCGGATACGGTTATCATCAAGTTAGGATAAAGGACCAGGAAATAAACAAAACATCTTTTCGAACAAGATATAGACACTACGAGTTTGTAGTCATACCTTTCCGACTCACTAATGCACTAGCCACGTTTATGTGCTTGATGAACAACATTTTCAGCCAGTACTTAGACGAGTTTGTAGTAGTATTTATCGATGATATTCTAGTCTAATCTAAAATGGATGAGGAACATGATGAACACTTAGGAATAGTTCTGCAAACACTAAGGAAACACAAACTATACACAAAATTCGACAAATGTTATTTTTATCAAAAAGAAATACAATATTTAGGACATGTCATTTCCTTGGAAGGTATTGTCGTAGACCCGAAAAACATAAAATCCATTATGGAATGGCCAGCTCCTAAGGATGTGACAGATATCTGGTCATTCATGGGAATCATCGAATATTATCGTAGATTTATAGAAGGGTTTTCTAAGATAGCCTACCCTATCACGTCATTACAAAAGAAAGGGACCAAGTTTAACTGGTCGCAAAAGTGTCAAGACAGTTTTAACAAGCTAAAAGAATTATTGACATCAGCAAACATCTTGAAGGTAGAAGACCCAGATAAAGACTTCACAGTATGCGTTGATGCAAGTAAAGAGGGACTAGGTGGTGTTGTAACTCAGGAAGGGCACATGATTTGTTACGAGTCTCGTAAATTAAAGGAACACAAGTGAAATTATGTCACTCGTGACTTAGAATTTGCAGCAGTAATACATGCCTTAAAAATGTGGCGACACTATATAATGGGAAAAAAATTCTTACTATTCAGAGATAATAGTAGGGTGAAATATTTGTTTAACCAACCGGACCTTAATGCAAGACAAGCAGGGTGGCTAGCCTTCCTAAGAGAATTCGACTTTGAGGTCATACATATCAAGGGTAAGGAAAATAAAGTAGCAGATGCTTTAAGCCACATAATCCATGGGTTATTTAAGATAAATATCAGCAAGGCAGAAATTGATCTAGAACAAAGAATAAGAACAACATGTGTTAACGACGGAAATTACACTAAGATGATGGAAAATTTTCAAAATAGTATCGCAAACCTAGATAAACCAGATATAAGTATCAAAAAGAAAGGAATTTTAAGATTTAAAAGCAGATTGTACATACCGGATTCAGTAGAGTTAAAATTAACTATTTTAGATGAAGTGCATAAGAAACCGTATTCTGGCCATCCAGGTTACGAGAAGACAATAACAACACTCAAAAAATTATTTTACTGTCCTAACATGAAGGGAGAAATAGCAGAATACTTGGCTAGGTTCCAAGATTGTCAGCAGGTTAAGTCCGAACACCAGCATCCAGACAGCCTATTACAACCACTACTAGTACCATAATGGAAATGGGAGACCATATCACTGGACTTAATAACAGGTTTTCGAAAAACTCAGAAATAGAATGATTCAATGATGGTTGTAATCGATAAACTCAATAAGTCTGCACACTTTATTCCTGTAAACTCTACTTTTAAAGCTATTAATATTGCTGAAATATTCATGAAAGAAATTTTTAGACTGCATGGTATTCCTAAAATTTTGATTTCAAATAGAGACGTAAAATTCACATTCGCTTTTTGGAAGGAATTGTTTGCAGGACTAAATACTAATTTGAATTTCAGTACGAGTTATCATACACAAACGGAAGCCCTGAATAGGGTGACAGCTGGAGAACGAGGGCCACCTGGCTGTGATTTAAGCCGGGGTTTAAATGAGGATAGCCCTCCCCTTAATTCCTGCATTACAGACGCAGGCTTACCATAATCGCGCTGCCATGGGAGGACGCCTCGAGCAAGCGAGCATTTACGAGCTCGGTGGGTGCAAAACTAAAGGCGGGTTTGGGGGTTTTCGGTCGGATCATTGGGCTTTTTTCACTTCGATCCTAGATTTGCTCTGTGTCTGGAGAAGGTAGTGCGGCTCAGAGCTCCTGGAGCCTTGGCGCAACACCCTGTGGTGGAGAATTTCAGTTGGCAATCACACTGGAGAATTTCAGTTGGAGAATTTCAGTTGGCAATCGCACGGGTATCAGTCTGTGTGTATCGCTGGTAGAGTGCCTGGCAGCATGCCAAGAACACGGGGTGTGCCTCGTCGGGGTTCCGCTTGGTATGCCCGTAAGGAGCAGTGCAAGCGTAGGGGGCAGATAGAGAGAGCTCTGGTTTTGGCCACCTCAATTCTAACACAGCGAGCTCGCGCCGAGGAAAAAGCTCTGCTTTCTACCATTGCTGAGGAGCAATTGGGTTGCAGCAGCTTGGACACTGTCAAAATGNTGCCTTTCAACAGCCCGAGACTACTGATACGGCTCAGAAGGTGTCGCAAGAGTGGAACTGTGCCTTTAAACAGCCCGAGACTCTTGATACGGCACCGGATTCCTTCCACCAGATTACGCACAGACAAACATACTAAGATGCAAGAGGAGTCTATATCCCGCCCGACACGGACAACCTACGCAATACAACACTGCCAAGTACTACAAGATCAGGGACGACACGACCTCTACGGGAGACGCAAGTCGGGAGGACTCAATCGACACTGTGCTCAACAAGGCATTCCAACATACGAGTTCCTCATCCATAAAAACATCACCATCTCCTAACTATTAACACAGAACAATAACCATGTCGGCGTTTCTTACCCTACGCCTACAATGAGCCTCCTTGCTTTGATTAGTACTCTAGCCAATGATAACTTTTAAACGAAACAATTATTATAAACATTAACCTGACCAAGAGTATTAACATTCGGCAATACCCTCAATGGCAACTAAAAAGAATCCAACTCAACATCGACATGACAATAATCATTAACATTCGACTAAGCCATTACTAACCTTTCGGCCTAACATACTACAACATTCAATTAACAATTATTAACCTCGCGACTTAAGCCTTCCCATTAATACTGCAGTCTGAACAACTACTCAACGTGCAACTCACCCCACATTAACGTACATTTAATAATATTATAATACAATTAAAAATGAGCTTTAACATTCCATTCTGATATGAACCAAGCAAATAACCACTACTTAACGTTGCAGTTCAACAAATATAAAAACTTCCATTAAATGATATTAATATTGCTAATACACAATAATTAAACAATTACTCAACACTGCGAATCCCATATTAGTATTAATAGGGCAGTCACACAATTCTTAACATCGCAATTCCAACGGTATTTGCATTCCATCAATGACATGAACATCTGCAATTAACAACTACTTAATATTGCACTTCTACTAATATCAGCGATTCCATCATTAATATCAATATGGTGATCAATGATTACTTAACCTTGCCATTCCACCCAGCATTGGTACCTTAATTAATAATATTAAGATTTCCATTAGACAGTCCTAACTGTGCAAATTAACATATAAAACATTGCATAATAACCCTCATTTATGAATATTGTATGATCTAAATGAATTGGAGGATTCCTTAGATTAAGAAGAAATCGAATTCTTGGATTTCCATTGAATGAGGTAAGAAATTACAATGACTATAATTTCAACAATGTGCATTAAACTTTAAGGTTAACTCAATCTAGAATGGGCAAAAGTTATACAATGTGCATTTAGACAGGTGGTTAAATTCAATTCGAATAAAACAAGGAATGAGCGAATTATATCAGGATATAACATTTTGCTAAAAATCAACATTTCTCAATTTAATGTTTTGAATGATGCTAGATAACATAAATGATGGCAACTCCAAATGTGTGGTTGTATTTAGTTATATGATTAAATTCAAATCAAATAAAGTAAGGAATGAATTAGAATATTACGTTGTAGTATAATCGTTTTAGATTCCTTCTTATAACTCCCTACCAAAACAGGGAATAACAAATTTTTATGTTTGTCTTTAACCATGCGATTTTTTTTTTACTAGCAGTAAATTTTCAGATTCCTTAGCAAGCAAAGAATTGGACTGTGCAGCCTTTATATTTTTACCTGTCGCGCATCCAGATTTAATGGCCACATGATATCTGTGGGCGTAGTCGTACATCCCTGGTGCACAGCCAACGACTGGGTCGCGCATGGCGACTGTGGGCCTTGTTGTTAAATAATTCGTGCTGGCAGTTGGCTGACTTGATTCTCCTTTCGTTTTGAGTGCCCTGCCAGATTTAGTTGTTTCCCTTCATTATGCCAGATTTGAGTCGTTCCAGATGGGGGGCTGTCCGAGAATAATAAATGATTACCTTCTCTTTTCGTGGTGGGCGATCTCTCCATGCCGGTGTTAGACCTGAGCCATCCACCCAAATTAATTTTAATGCCACTAACCCTTCACTCGTTGCTTCCTGGAAGCAGCTGCGGATGTTCTGACAAGACGGATTCAGTGGTGAGTTAAGGCGCAGTGTATTTGTTTCTTTTTTTCGTCTATTAATTTGGTTATTCAACTATTTTTTTTATTGGCTACTTACCTTACAGATTAGGTATCTGCAGCCACCCCCCACCCTCATATAANGGGGTGGGGGGTGGTTCAATATTAGAGTAAATGCATTTACACTTACTCTAATATTGCCCCACCCACCACCCTCATAATATGATGCATTTACTCTAATATTGCCCCAACCCCCACCCTCATAATATGAGGGTGGGGGTGGGGTAATATTAGAGTAAATACCCTCATATTATGAGAGTGGGGGGTGGGGCAATATTAGAGTAAATGTAAATGCATTTACTATAATATTTCCCCATCCCCCACCCTCATATTATGAGGGTGGGGAAATATTAGAGTAAATGCATTTACTCTAATATTGCCCCACCCCGACCCTCCACCCTCATAATTAGAGTAAATGGATTTACTCTAATATTGCCCGACCCCCCACCCTCATAATATGAGGGTGGGGGGTGGGGCAATATTAGAGTGAATGCATTTACTCTAATATTACCCCAACCCCCACCCTCATAATATGAGGGTGGGGGGTTGGGAAATATTAGATTAAATGTTGGGTGGGGAAATATTAGAGTAAATAATATGAGGGTGGGCGGTGGGGCAAT
>SNQJ01S0002007.1:61705-82394 GCA_010110895.2 Picea sitchensis | reverse complement strand
TGAATGGATAGGTGGTTCATGGTTTTTAACAACCCCCCTGAAATAATAAGGAGGTCCCATTGTATTTCCTTAGAAAATTGTGGGCTCAATTTATCTTGGGTCACCATGTCAACTACTTTGATATTGGTGAATTGCAAGGGGTGAGTCATGGATCCATACAAGATCAAAAAAATACTAGGAGTGATCCATTGAGAGGGCCTCATCCTCCTAGGTGGAGGCCTAACCCCCCTACCCAACATCCTCCCCATATCATAAAATAGTAGCCAGACTCAAATCTCCATTTTCATCTTGACCCGTAGCATAGTACAACATAGCACATTCACAACACTATCTCCCTAGGAGGGATCTTCAAGTGATGTTGGTGGAGGGGTTGGGCCTTCAAACCCTACAACAAAGTCTATCTAGGAGAGACCACATGGACATAGTAGGCGTTATATATATAGTTACAAATCACTAGTTTTATATATAGTTTATTGTGCGATTTTTTCCAATATCTAATAATTTCATTTGTGTAGTTGTTAAGATCCAAGAGTAGACTTTCATCACCTCCAAACGCATTAGTGATAGTTTCCAACACTGATGCAATAATGACAATTTCCATCACTGAATTCCCCCCGCAAACAGGTGAAATCCCCCTTGGATTGGGTCTCCTTCAATCCAAGACAGAAGGAAAAAAAATGGACACTAAATTCCCCTTAAGACTAATTTATATGTTCATTAATGAAATCACAAGATAGAGAGAAAGAGGAAAATATGGATGGCTTACCTCTTTCATGTAGGTTTTCCTCATTTCTCCAACTGTTGAACTTTATCTCCAAGCTTCGAGTATGGAAGTAGCCCTTTTACAAGAGATGAGACAATCCTCTTCTACTACCGTATATCATTAGACAAAAGTAGATTTATCTATGATGGACTTAAACAAGACAAATATAAACATTCATAAAATGAACAATGTAGACATTAATAGAAACAAGCCAAGTTATATATTAAAAGTGGAAAGAAATGGAATATTTACAACCTCAGTGACGATGTTGCAACAATTCCTCCAAGTTCTCATTTTTCCATCCCCTTCGTGGATTACTAAATGATAGGTATGATGTGATGAACTACCTCCTCACAAGATCAAAGGTTAGACACTCTGAAAACCCTTCTCCCTCTCTCTTGAATGTCACAAGATCAGAGTTATGATATTCCCAAGTTCCCTTCTTAATCTCTCACATAAGGAATTTGAATAATTTTCCAATTGAAAACTAACTCAACAATCCAAGGAGAAGATCACTCACTAGATCCACTAAATTGGGATCTCCAATATTTTTAGAGAGAAAAAATATCTCAAGGATTTTAGGGAGGAAATATCTCTCAAGATCCATCAAATTAGGATATTGGCTTGAGAAAATATTTCAACCATCCATGAGACTCTCAACTTCTCCTTGAGATTAGGAAACTAGATGTGAGGTGGAATCTCACACTAAATTAATTTCATTTTTTCAATAAAAATGAATAATAAATGTGCACATAGTATTTTGAACTTCATGTGATAAATTTCTCCCTCAACATTTCTAGGGATCATGAAAAACACTCCCTCACTTAAGTGTGACAAATATGTTTTTAACATATGCTCCATAAAGTGTGAGGTCAGAAGAAAAGTTGATGGTCGAAACACTTTAAAAATATGTGTGCAAAGGGTGCTCGAATAGGAGAGCCTAGCGTAAGATGCAATTAAACATCAAACAATTTTTACATATCATCCATGAGGTATGCATACCCATGCTCAAAATACACTTGACTCAAAGCATGGTCGCCGACCAATACACTATGGATCCATGAAAGTACTGAATAATGATATGGCCACCAAATATACATCGTGGGTCCATACCTCCATGACTCAATCGGGTTGTATCCACGAAAGAATACATAGTGGATTTATGGTATGATAAAACATAACGATAGACCAATACAAAGTGGATCTATGTGAAAACATATACATCAGTGAGATTGCCAGCATGATGAAGATATTGGAATTTTCTAAGTACTCAAATAGTCTCCATCGCAACCTGGGTGTCTGAGAAGTTCCCAAGGTCTTCATCTCAATCCCACAATGGTATGAATCTATCCATGTGAATATATGTCTTGATGTCAAACATGGTAGAAACCAATTGATTACCAATCATTGATTCATATCATTAACAAGAACGAGGGAAAACACCAATGATGAAAATGACTCCCAAGGTACCCTAATACATTCCAACAAATGTGAACAAATGAGTTGAAGTTGAAAACTCGTTGAATCATTTGATAAGAGGCCAATTATGTAAACTTTCTACTGAAGGTGAGGATACTTTCCATTGATGCATGAAGATTCCAAGGTACTAACTAGTTTCTAAGTCTAATTCCTAGATAATGTGTTAAAGTCAACAAGAACAGACTCGTCGAAGGAGGGCCATGATGTATCCCCCATCATCGACATGAAACTGAAATAGGAAAGTGATGTAAGATGATAGATCAAATGAGCACAAACTAACATAAGGATGAAGGTTGGTAATACTGCAGAGTGGTTGGTTTGAAGTCAAACTTCCCTTGAACATTGTGAGGCACAAAAATTGACTTGGCAACATTGACTTGAGCAGATAAGAACCAAAACATAGTGCAACAATCACATGGGAACTCTTCGAATAAAGGAGTAGAGATAAATCATGTGATTGGTATGAATCAAATACAAGTAGATTACCCAACTATAATACAAGACGCAAACATGTGCCATGTTCAATGGTGACAAAAAACAGTTTCCATAATGCTTTCCAAAAAAATGATCCACTTCCCTCAAATTTTCCCCCACCATGAATGGAAAGTACCTATTTATTTTTAAATGAGATTGAGGAGGATAATAGATGTTTGGTATAGCTCATCTTAAATGATTCCCCCATCACATGTTTAATGAACCTGAAAAAGGAGGGGTTCTATCCCATATATCCCATATTGGTCCTTCAATGTATAATTTTATGAGCCCAAAGAAGGTAAACTCAACGGTATTTTCATGTTTAGAGAGTCTAAAAAGAACTTAAATAAGACTCCAAGGGTATTTATTTTTCATAAATTAGTCCCCCAAGCCCGAAAAAGTATAAAACAATACAAGGGAAAACTCTTCTAGCCAAGGTTGACTAGAGTATTCTTTTTTTGTAATTAGTTCATCCGTTCTGAAAAAAAAAAGGGTTTAACTTACATCAAATAGATGCCCTTTTAAATCATTTTACCGAGTGTGAAATGAAACAAGCTCACTCGACAATCATTTCATTTTTAGCGAGTCTAAAAAGAACTTCAAGGAGACTCCAAAGAGTTCCTTTTTCATACACTTTTTACAAGCCCGAAAAAGTGATAAAGTTATGCTCGGTTGTCTGCTTCATTTTTTAATGAGCTTGACACAGAGAATAAAAATGTTCTCGGGGTTGGTTTCATTTTTACACAATCTTGAAACCATAAAATGAAACTTTTCTCTGGGTTGGTTTCATTTTTACGTGAGCTTGAAACAAGAAAATAAACTATGCTCGGGGCTGGTTTCATTTTTACGCGATCTTGAAACTAGAAAATAAATTATGTTCGGGGTTGGTTTCATTTTTACATGAGCTTGAAACTGAAAATGAAACTATGCTCGAGGTGATACTTATTGGTGGGTTTCTTCCCAAGATGATGTCCATAGGTTGGCACTTTTCCCCCAACATAATCAACAGAGGCTAGCGGCTTAAATCCAACATGATTCCCATAGGCTGGAGACATGCCCCCTAATCTTTATTTCATCCGTCAAATCTTCTTCCGCACTCAATCAGAATTCTAGCTACTAAGAGGAAAAGGTTCACCGGAGGGGGAGGAAGAAAGAGGATCAATTGACACATGCGGAAGAAATGAAGGTTTAGTTATGAGATCTAGTGAAAGAATCAAATCAACATTTAGGATATCTAGCAAAAGACTCAACTCAATGTTTATGATATCTAGTGAAAGACTTGATTCAACATTTACGACATATAGTGAAAGACATGACTCAATCATAGGGGGGTTTGTTTCATTTTGTAACGAGATTGACACACAAAATTAACTATGCTCATGGTTATCTATTCCATTTTTTAATGAGCTTGATAGAGGAAAATAACTATGCCCGTGATCAACTATTTCAATTTTTAATGAGATTGACATAGAAACGTGAACTATGCTCTTAATCCTCTATTTCATTTTTTAACGAGCTTGACACATAAATGGGAAATTTGCTTGAAACCCTTGATCGTGGCTTCCAAGAAGTCTTCATTAGATGGAATAACAACACTCTAAAAGGAATACATTTCAAGGGACTCAGTATGGGTAATGAGGGAAAGATCAGGCTTCAAATCCCTTATTGAGTGGTTCACCATGTCAACTACCAAATCTAAGTCCAAATAAGATGAGCATGCAGCGAGAGGCTCCTTCTCATTAGTAATTGAAGGCATGGGACATATTTCCACATAATTAACATGTGGCGGGGGGGATACCACTTGTATAGAAGGAGCATTCAAGGGAGATGTATGTTCAACAGTCAAATTAGGACCAACGAATGAAAACTAGTGAATGGTCACAATGTTTTGATTATGAGATAAATTCATCACTCGAAAGAGCGTGGACACGAAAACTTTCATAGTGTAAACATAATCCTTCCCAAGGAGAAAATCAAACTCCAAGGGGCCTTGGATTACCATAACATCGATATATATAGTTTTCCCTCCTAAGATGATGGGAATCTAAGGAAGGATCCCTAAAGGTTCGTTATATCTTCTATTTAAATCCCACAGATGATGGGTCATCGACACAAACTGGGGGGAACCAATAGTTGGCCAAGCATTTGAGGATTGAATACTAACAAAATCTCCTTCATCTATAATAGTGTGATGTATTGTGATATTATCACAAACCTACAATAGGATTTGTAAAGTAAGGTAGGAAGGAAGACAAGGCTCCACCAACCTATCCCAATCAAAGGAAATTACCTCAGTACTTAGAGGGTGTTCTGTTGAAAAGCATGAAATGTCCCCTTGTCTATAGAAATATGAAGTGACAATAATAACTTGAGCGGTATCCACTTCACTCTCTGAGGGAAGAGTGGGATCGATCGAGGATTGTATTGGACCGACCACTTTATTAAATTCACTCTCCAAGGGGAGAGCGGGATCGACCGAGGATGGAATCAAACCAACCACTTCATCAACCAATGGTTGGTTGGGAGAAGGTTCATGGGAAGCAACTGGAGGTTGTTTCTAGGAAATCGCAATGTCTTTCAAAAATTGTGAAGCTTCATCCATACGAGGTAAAAGGTAAGTGCGGTGCATTTCTCTGCATAACCAACAAGGAATCTTGACTTGACCCTTTTTCCCCCAAATCTAATGATTATTGGTTGATAGGTTGTCATCATCATGATGTTCAAAGGCTGGTGATGCGGGTTGTTGGGAACTCATATACCACACTTCTAATAGCTTGGGAAGGCTAGGGAAATCCGTAAGAAAGGGGTCACCCTTACAAAGCCTGCAAGGGAATTTGGGCTTGCGACATGTGTAGGTAGACTTGTCAATATCATCAACACTCTGAGCATGTTTAACAGTGGTTGGTTGATTCCCCCCTTGTTTATTTTTCTTCTTCTTCTTAGCGACCTGGTTACTAACATCAAGGATTTCACCAGGAAAAGAAGAAGAAAGGGAAGAAGATGCAACGAGCGAAGAAGGCAAAGGGTCAACATGAGGTTGATGTTCTTGGGGTGGAGGACTTGCATTCGAAGCACCAAGAGCTTTTGGGATCACCGGAGTGGAAAACAACCAGACCGTTAACCCTATGGTGAATCCAGGAATACTCAATGTAGTAATATAGGGGGGACCAACATTTTCAAAACAAGGAAAAACAAAAGGTTCCCCGTGAAAAAGTGTTAGGATATTTAGACACTTAGGATTTAGTTAAGATCTACTTGGTATAATGTGTCATTAGGTAAAAGTGTGTTTCTTAGTGTGTTTCTTTAGTATGCATTAGTATACATTTGTAGTTAGGAAATCTGATGGCCATGATATGTTCCTAACATAGACTGATCCGACGATTCATATTCTTCTTGATCTTAATGACTACATTGATTTGTGGATTAACACCTAATCGGTCCATTATATCTATTTAAATAGCATGGAGGGTCATTTGTAGATGATCAATTATGACAAACTCTCTTGTAAATCTCTCTATAACATGTTTCTTTTGCATTAATAAATTGCTCCAAGTGACCACGTTGGTTGGGGCCGTGGATGTTTCCCGGTAGGGGTTTTACCACGTCAAAATATCGGTGTGTCGATAATTGATCTCGTTGAGTGATTGATTATTGAAGGTGTTCTTCCTCTGTTGGAATACCTGTGTTGTCGAACATTGTATCAGAGCAGGTTTGAAGACTCGCTCTCGTTATAGATCGAGATCATGAAGCCAAGTTGACTCATCTCTAGTTTATACCATTTCCGTACATTTTTGGGTTGAGAGGATTGTTCCATTGAGACCATAAAAATATTTGTTTGTCACCTTAAGGAATGCTTTTCGTTTCACTCAAAAATGATTTTATCTTTGTTTGTCACCTTAAGAAATCTTTTTATGGTCTTAAGCAAGCTCCTCGATCTTGGTATGCCAAAATGGAAAAACTTTCTTATTGACACCGGATTTTCTAGATGCCATTCTGATCCTAATGTCTATACCAAGAAAGTAGGAAGCCATATCATAATCCTTGTCCTTTATGTTGATGACCTTATCATTAATGGTAGTGACTCAAAACTTTTAAACCATGTGAAAACCATCCTTAAGAAGAAATTTGAAATGATAGACTTAGGTTTTTGCACTATTTCCTTGGCCTCCAGGTTTTGCAAACCAATGAAGGAATTTTTCTTTCCCAGTCTAAGTATTATTTTCACCTTCTTCATCTCTTCCACATGGAATATTGTAAAGTACTCCCTTCTCCCTTCCAGTATGGATTCAATCTTGTTTCCACATGTATTTCTCCCGAAGTTGATGCCACTTTGTACCATTAGTTAGTTGGTATCCTCTTATAAATGACTCATACATGTCCTGATCTTTCCTTTGTTGTTGGTATTGTTGTCTGGTCTATGAAAACACCCCATGAAATCCATTGGAAAGAAACTAAAAGGATACTTTGGTATGTCTGGGGTACAGTTCAGTTCAGGATAAGGGGACTCCTTTATTGGTTGGTTTCACTGATTTAGATCAGGCCGACAACCCTGATGATCAAAAATCTACTACAGGTTATGTTTTCAGCCTTGGTTCAGGACCTGTCACTTGGGCCTATAAGAAACAACATGATATTTCACTTTCTTCAGCAGAAGTAAAGTACCGAGCAGTGGTAAATGAAATTCAAGAAGCCTTGTGGCTTCAATGGATCCTTTCATAGTTTGGATTTCAACGACAACATCCAACTAAACTTTGGTGCAACAATCATAGTTCCATCAAGCTCTCCAAAGACCCAATTCAACATCATCACAACAAACACATCAAGCTACACATGCACTTAATTAGAAAGCTCATTCATTATCGAGTTATTGAAGTGTTCTTTTTCCCTACAGAAGATCAAGTTGCAGACATTTTCACAAAGTCTCTTACAGAAGATAAGTTTTCCAAAATTTGATCTATGTTAGGAGTTCATGAAGTTGTCATTAAAGGGGGATATTCTCTAATGCCTCCTTCCTTCTCCTATTGTTTCACTATTGTAAATCCTTCAATCCTATCCCAATTTTTTCTTACGGGGGGATGTTAGGATATTTAGACACTTAGGATTTATTTAATATCTACTTGGTATAATGTGTCGTTAGGTAAAAGTGTGTTTCTTTAGTATGGATTAGTATGCATTTGTTGTTAGGAAATCCAACAGTCATGATATGTTCCCAACATAGAAAGATCTGACGATTCATATTCTCCTTGATCTTAACGACTGCATTAATCCATGGCTTAACACCCAATTGGTCCATGATATCTATTTAAAGAGCACAGAGCGTCATTTTCCGATGATCGATTGTGAGAAAATCTCTTGTAAATATCTTTGTAATATTTTTATTTTGCATTAATAAAATGCTCCAAGTGGCCACGTTGGTTGGGGTCGTGGATGTTTCCCTGTAGGGGTTTTACCATGTCAAAATATCGGTGTGTTGATATTTGATCTGGTTGTGTGAGTGGCTACTGAAGGTGTTCGACCTCTATTGGAATACCTATGTTGTTAAACAAAAGGGGTTCCTTGGTTGGTAGTCCCAGGAAATATTTCCATAGACACAGACTCAACCTAGGGTCTGCTAAATAAAATAGCACACACTACCAAAGTCCCTATAAGATAAGAGCAAGCAAATAAATCCCTTGTGTCAGGGAAAAAAGGAAGTAAGGATCTTCCGGAGACGGGAGATGAGACCGTCAAAGAAAATATGAGAAACAATTACCCACAACTACTATGTAATGGACATCTAGAGGTGCAAGTACCAGACGCAACCAATTACCCTCCTAATGAGCCAAAATCATGTGTTTTACGTTTGTCTCAGGTACTGACAGTACTACCACTACAATCACCTGGGAAGGTAACCTAGGAAAAGCAACTAGGGATACCACTTTGCGCTTGGTGGTTGGGAGGAATGGGCGTGGGAGAGGGATTATGTGAATGGGCAGGGAATGTAAGACAAATGTCTTAGATCTAAAGCAACTCAGATAGTGGTGTCACCCCGAGGAATTTCCACTACTAATATTTCCCCCTTGACTCACATAACCCAACCGAGAGAGAGTGTTGGGGACCAGTCCAAGCACTTTTCTCAACTTCTCCTACCACTTGAATCCTGTGTTAGAGGAGCTTTCCCAAAAAACAATTCACGTTACTAATGAATTTTCTCTCATTAGTGTTCCTAGTTTTGTTTCACTGGCCTTGGATAATTTACTCTCCACCCTACAACCAAGGCCCTAAAATCCTAGACTTATTGGTTTTCTATAAATGAAAAAATTTAATTGATTTTAGATTATGCACTTGTTACTTTTATGATTGTTGTTACTCAAAAAGGTAAATGGAAGTGAAACTTTTGATGTGATCACTCTGACTCCAAGAAGAAATCAAAAGAAAATATGAATGGATTGCAATATTCAGTTTCGATGAATCCTATCTATAGAAAGGAAAAAGAGGTTTCAAGCAAAGAAACAAGCGTAACATTCAATGAAAGAAACATGAACTACTCTTTGAATGAAAAGGGTGTTTGGTATATGAGTCAAATAAACTATAGGATATGCGATTCTTGGCCCCCAGGGCCATGAGAGGAAAATGTTTTTAAAACACAATCTAAAAAATGCTCCACCCACTAACTAGAATGCAAGAATTATTGTTTATTTTTAATTCAATGAAATGATTCCAAATGCAATGTTTTTTGCTTCCTTACTTTCTATGAAATATTTTGATGTCGAGGAAAAGGATTACAAAGAAAAAAATCTAAACAAAATATGCACTAAAGCAAGAACTAAAAGAATCCAAATGTCAGAATGCTTCTAACACAAGTTCAAACAAGAACCCAAATCTATAAAAAGAGAAGGGAAATCACTTTTTGAAAACCTCGTAAAATGAGTAGCAAGAATCAAAGATAAATTCCAAGTTGCAATAAGGATATAGAGATTCTAATATTCAAAGGGTCAAAAGATTTCCAAAGAAGATAATAAGAAGCTAAAAAACAATGCTCAAAGCAACCCTTGCAATCCTAAATAAATGAAGAAGATTTAGAAAGTCTTGAAATCAAGATAACTGAAGTTTGAGAACCTTCGTGATGAGGATGAAACTAATGGTAAGATATATTTGACCAAAGGACCAGGTTAGCCCAACGAAGCCATGCTCATTCCATATTTTTGAAGGATTTGCAAACTCAAAAGAGGAAAAAAGAGTGATAAACACAATTATTTCAATTAAACAAAGTCATAACCAAGCATGAAATATTCTAAGGTAAAGATCTGAATCAATAATCTGAGAAGAAAAAGGTAAAATGAGCTCAAAACGTACCTAGGAAGGAGATCAATGCTCCTGTAATAAGTCAGAGAGGGAATTGAATAGAGGTCAACACGTTCCAAAACACTGACAAGGAGCGTTGATGGGGGTTTTCAATGCTTTGCAAGCCACTATAGGGGAGTGTTGAATCCTGGAAGTGGTTAAAAAAGCATAATTTTTTTCCCAGATTCAACAAGGATTGGGCTACTAACTTTGTACAGTTCCTAATGAAGATGAGGGAAAAGGAAGAGTTCAAATAACAAGAAAATAACCAGAAATGTCAAGCAAGCAACAAAATTCAAGAGAGCTATAAATTGAGGAAAACATCAAAGTTCTTCCCCAATGGAGTCGCCATTTTTCTGTTGTGGTGAATTCCCCCCATGGACAGGTGAAATACCCTCTAGACTGGGTTTCCTTCGATCCAAGACAGAAGGAAAACAAATGGACACTAACTTCCCCTTAAGACTAATTTATATTTTCATTAATGAAATCAGAACAGAGAGAGAAAAAGGAAAAGATAGATGGCTTACCTCTTTCATGTAGGTTTTCCTCGTTGCTCTAATTTTTGAACTTGATCTCCAAGCTTCGAGTATAGAAGTATCCCTCCTGCAAGAGATGAGACACTCTTTTGTTACTGTATATCGTTAGATGAAAGTAGATTTTTATATGTTGTACTTAAACAAGAGAAAGATAAACATTCATGAAATGAATAATGTAGACATTAAGATAAATAGGCCAAGTTATATACTAAAAGTGAAAAGAAATGGAATATTTACAACCTCAATGACGATGTTGCAACAATTCCTGCAAGCTCTCCTTTTCCCACCCCCTTTGTGCATTACCATACGATAGGTATGATGCTATGAACAACCTCCTCACAAGATCAAAGGTTTGACACTCTGAAAACCCTTCTCCCTCTCTCTTGAATGTCACAAGATCAGAGGTATGATATTCCCAAGTTCCCCTCTTAAGCTCTCACATAAGGAATTTAAATAATTTTCCATTTGAGAACTAACTCAACAATCTAAGGATAATATCACTCACTAGATCCAATAAATTGGGATCTCCAAGATTTTTAGAGAGGAAATATCTCTCAAGGATTTTAGGGATAAAATATCTCTCAATGATTTTAGGGAGGAAATATCTCTCAAGATCCATCAAATTAGGATATTGGTTTGAGAAAATCTCTCAACCATCCATGAGAATCTCAACTTCTCCTTGATATTAGGAAACTAGATGTGAGGTGGATTATCACACTAAATTAATTTCATTTTTCCAATAAAAATGAATAATACATGTGCACATAGTATTTTGACTTTCATATGATAAATGTTTCCCTCAACATGTCTAGGGATCATGACAAACACTCCCTCACTTAAGTGTGACAAACATGTGTGTAACACTACAATGAATAAACATTATAGAGTGAGAGTAAACACGTGATAAATGCCAAAGGATGGATAGACCTCTACAAAGAGATGAAATGACACTATAATCGATTAATCTAAGTTTCCGTTTTGAGATTTCGGCTAGTTAAGACACTTTGTTATGTTAATTCATTGGTTTGAAATCCCATCTTACCTTGTGTGTCGCGTATGGGGCATTTTGGACACACATGGAGGTTATAGTGGTAGCAGTCGAATAACACGACCGTGTGTCACATGAGTACCTGACTGGCGATTTCTTGATTTCGCCAGTCACAAATATGTGTGTGTCTGTGTTTTATGACATGAAAATAGATATTTTCACTCATTATCTATTGGTAACTTAATGCATATTTCACTCGTTAAATTCAACAACAAACAAATGAAATTCATAATTAAACTACAAGAATGTGTAAGTATGTAATAGAAAGGAAATAATAAATTTCTAAAGACAAGCACTATTCATCTTCGAGTTTTTCTACCAACAAAAATATCCAAATCATAGCTCAATCCTAGAACGTCTTCTCACAAATTCATTGTCCATATGCGTAAGAGTTAGTTACTCCATACAATTTTTCTTTCTAACACCTAGTATACAATGTTTTTCCAATTTATTGTAGATTAGTATCCTCCTATTCATCTATAAAACAGAAAAACAAAATTAAGAAAAATCCATTAATAATAACACAAACATACTATGCATCTATTAAAAACTCGTTCTCTGGATTCCTTTGCCATTCTCTAATTAGGGTTAATTCAAAAACTAAAATTCAAGAATTTAAAATAATATAAGCAAAGAAAGGAGAAATTATCCACAGGTATCCCAACATACACTTTCCAATCTAATCTACCACTCAGAACTACTTATCCCTTACTTACTCTAGAGACCATTCCCTATCATTTGTCAATGGAATTAAAGGTTTTCATGATAACTTACCTAGCATCATAGTTTCTACAATAGAATTCTTAAGTTCAAGAAGCCTCTATTGATGTATCTACAATCAGCATGTTAACTTCAACACTAATTAGTGAAAAACTTCATATAACAATCATGAATAATCCATATTACCAATTGTATGTCCAATCATAACATAATCAACTTTTATGTGTTAATTAAATCATAAAATCAATCCTACAAGAACAAGATAACCCAATATACCATTATGACTACTAAAATGTTTCTCCCAATTATTGGATAAGCGCTCCAAGTTTAATTAGTCTCCTTTCCTTTGTCAACTCAGTGAGTGCCAACCAATTTCCACCCTACCATAACCAAGGAGAAATTTTATCCTGGGACCCTAGAGTTGCGTGGGATCATAACCAGGAGTAGAAACCATATTCAATCAATTGAATATGCACCAACAGTGGGTATGCCACCAGTAAATATGGTATTTTTTTCAACTACTGGCCATGTCAATCCAATCATTGCAACAGTTCTGACACAGGGATGAATATCTAGCCTTTTCTTCTAGATCTAGCTAATCACTTCATTTTCATTTATAATCATTTTGGCATCCTTTTTGTATTCTTCAGGTCACACAGCCCCAAAATGCATGGAGGCCTCATCTATATATAGGCTATGTGAGGCTAGCCACCTCACCTTCCCATGTAGAATTATTAATTATTTAAAAACAATATATATTATTCATCTCCCTTCTATGTCGCTTGGATATAATTCTCCAATATTTATTTTATTATATTCATTTAGTCCCATTTTCCCATTATTATATCATTATTTCAATTTTCCACTTAAAAGTGGGTAATTTTTAGTTGAATCAATGTTATCATGTGGTTCACTTATATTTATGATAGTCTGGTTCAAAATTTGGAAGGATTAGTTGTTGTGGAGTAAGGGTTCCCCATGCCCCTTACTACACACCCCTAGATCATAATCATGGATTAAGTACCCATCCCTTTATTCCCATAGCAGAACTACTCAAATTAGGTATGTTACCTCTATTCCTAGATGTACTAGGTATGCCACAAGTTGAAAGTGGTGGGTTTTACAAACTATCTTACTTCTGTATCCCTGCATATTATTCAAAGACACTCATCACGCCCCATATTATTATTATTTAATCATAATAATAATAATATCAAGAATATAATAATTCTCCTAAAATGTTCATAATAAATACTTATAGGAATAAATAATAATAAATAAGTATATAAAAAAAAAATCCATGGAAAAAAACGTAATTTTATTCATCTGAAGAGACAAAATTACATTTTGTAGGTGCTTCAAGGAGAACAATACCTCATGGGTGTAATATATGTACCAAAAAATATAGAAGAAAGTCCATGACTCTCTGCCGAGAAGGGGGGCATTGGAAAAAGGCATTTTAAAAAAAAAAAAATTATCACCCAGAACAAGGTGTTTGAGTATAAAAGTATGTAAAAAGAGATTTTGTTTTGAACCAAAACTGAAAGTGTTTTGTAAAGATAAGTTGTTGAATATGTTAACATTATCTCTTGCTGACTCCCTGGGTCCATATAAACTTTTCATCCAAAACTTTTATTGTTGTTGTTGATCTTGTTGCTGAATTGTTGTGTCTATAAAAGGGCAGTGGTAATATGTGTGTGTGTCTCCATCCTGGTATTATGTGATGTGCCATTGGACCATAGCAAGGGGTAGCCCTGCTTTTGAGAGTGCATATGCTACCATGTTCATGTTCATGTTCCTGTAGACATGGGAGATACTCACTGTGTCAAATTCTTCCATCATACGAAGGATGTCCTCTAGAATAGGGAGGAGGAAAATGTTGTGACACTGTTGAAGTTTTCTTGCCCGGTTTATGGAAATCATTGAGCCTCCAAAGATTTGGAGGTGCAATAGTTATTTTTCTTTTGCAAAGAAAAGTAGTAATTTTAAAGTTAATAACTCTGCATAGTTGTTTGTACCCTGTCCTAGCCCCAACTTTATATGAAAGGAAAGATTTTCTGATTGGTGAAGTACAAATCCACCCCCACAAGTTTGATTCTATGAGGCCCCATCAAAGTAAGCCCATGGCTTGGATTTGTCTAGTGTCTCTGTCTGGATCGATTGTATGTTTGGACCTTTTTTTGTTTGTGAAAAATGTGAGAGTATTGAGAAACTTTGTGTTGCCATTTTTTCTGGGACAGAAGCTTTGTCAAGGAAGAGTGATGCATTTCGGGCCAACCAGATGCCCTAGTTTATGATGGGGGGGAGATTTTAGTTCTTTGTATCTTGTGTCGTGAGTCTAGGCTTCCCAAGTTTGTTTCAAACCTGGCCCTCCCCAAGTGCATGTTTGTCCAATGCTAGTTGAAACTTTCATCCAACTCTTTGGGCATAAGGGAAGGAGATAAGAAAGTGGAAGGTTGTTTCATTTTTGGAATGGCAAAGGGGACATCTTCCAGGTCCTTCGAACTGACGCTTTTGTAGATTTTCCCAAGTAGGTACTTTTCCATTTAGGGCTACCCAAAGAAATATTTTGGCTTTTTGTGGAAATTTTAGTTATAGAGTCCTTTCTACCACCAAATTTGGTGTTGTTGAAAGAGGTCCAGGCTTAAAGCGATGTATCCCAGTTTTTGGGTGTAAATTCACCAAGGATCCTTTTTCCAAACCAACTCATCCTCTCTGTCGAGGAGTCTTGTGTGTCTGAACTATAGTGCTAAAATATAATTTTTATATTGAGTTGCAAGGGCCCCTGATAGCCCAATAACAATTCCTCTTTTCCATCCCTGATGCCAGAGAGTAGTAGTGTTTGGGTCGGCCAGATGGGAGAGTAGGAAAATATTTTTCCTGTGGAGAAGGTTGATTAGTTCCAGAGAGAGAATGTGAGAGTTCCCACTTCTAGGCCATGGGTCTACTCCAATGCGGAGGTGATTTCCTCTACCTACTCTCCAGGCAAATCCTTCTCCAATTACTAGAAAAGAGGAAATAAGAGCTTTCCAGAAGATGGATCCTTGTTTGTGTGACGTGCTTGTGGATATGAACCAGTATTCCACTGTCTCCGGGGCTATGTATTTTTGGGTCATAACTATGGACCAAAGGTTATTGTTTGAGATGAGGCGCCACCTTGTTTTTGCTGCCAAAGCCTTGGAAAACAAAAAAAAAAATTAAGTCCCCATCCTCCCAGAGATTTTGGCCGTGCTAGGTGATCCCACTTTTCCCACGATTGTGTGATATTGTCTCTAGTACCTGACCAAATGAAGTGAGAGCATACTTTTCTAATATTTTCCAGTATTCCTTTCGGTATCCAGGACAACGAAATCCAGTAGACCGAGGTGGCCTCTAGAACTTATTTGGTTAGGGTGAGTCTTATTTCCCTTGAGAGCCACCTGAAGCTCCATCCAGATAGTCTTTTCTCCAGTTTGGAGATCATCCATTTCTAGTCCTTTTTGAGGTAGTTATTTGGTTTTAAGTGAAAACCAAGATATTTTAGGCCTTCTGGTAATTCTTGAAAAGTATAGGGAAAGAGCCTTCGATAGATTTCTTCATCCTCGCTTTCCATTTCAGAGAAGGAAAGTGTATATTTTTGTATATTTATTTGCATACTAGTTGTCGAGTGAAAGAGGGAGAGAATATTTGAAAGAATTTATGCATCCCACCTTCGACCACTGCAGAAGATGAGGATGGCGTCCACAAAACCTAAATGTGTGATTCTTAGTCTTGTGGTTAGTTGTATTCTATGAAAATACCCCGAACTAACTGCATTTTCTATAGCCTTGCTTAGTCCCTCAACCACTAGCAAAAAGAGTAGAGGGGAGAGGGGGAATCCTTGGTGAATTCCTTTTTCACAGGTGAAGAAAGGTGATTTTGCTCCATTTATGAGGACCGCGAAGGAGACCGAGGAGATGCAAGCCATTATCCATTTGATGAAGGGGACCTCGAATCCAAGATGGGTGAGTAGAAGCATGATATAAGACCAACTTACCCCGTCGAAGGCCTTGGAGAGATCAATCTTTAAAATGGTGCCCTTGACTTTTGTGGTTCTCATACTATGAAATCCCTCCTGAGTGACCCCAATTGCTTTATGGATTTGTCGACCTTCGAGGAACCCAAACTGTTCTTTCGATATGGACGAAGAGAGTAGTGGCTTCAACCTCTGGGATATTACCTTTGCAATGATTTTATATATGCAATTGCAGAGTGAGATGGGTTGGAAATCATCAAAGGAGAGAGGATCATTTACCTTGGGGATTAGAGCTATGAAGGTGGTGTTGAGTGGGCTGTGAATTCTTCCATTTAATATGGATTCCTCTATGACTTTGAGAATATCACCTCCGATCAGATCGAAGAAGCCCAGATAGAATTGAATTGACCAACCGTCTGGACCAGGGATTTTATCTTTTTGGAAGCTTTGCAAGGTGTCTTTGAGTTCGGATTCAATGACTTCTGCATAAATATCCTTGTTTCCTTCCTCATCCACGAAGCTAGGAAAGTAAAGATCCAGTTTGATGATATTGGATACGTTGGTCCTTCTATCTTCTTTGAATAAAGTCTGGAAGTGTTTTTTTCCCATAGTTGTTATCCCTTCGAAGGAAGTAACCGGTCTGTCTTCCTGATCCTTTAAGCTCCATATTGTATTGGCTGCTTTCCCACCTTTGCAAAAGGCATGAAATAATTTTGTGTTCTCGTCCCCATTTGTTAACCACATTTCCCTGCTCTTAAGTATCTAGATTACTTCTTGATCTGCAAATAGTTTTCTTCGCTTTGCCTCTAGGTTTCTAAGAATTTATCGTGAAGTTTTTGATGAGAACCCAGACTTTGAATCTTGGTAGATTGACTCCAATTGGTCCTCAATGCTTTTGAGTTCTTGCTCATCTTCTTTTTGTTTTATTTTTTCCCAGGGAATGACCAAATTCCTTATTTTTTTAAATTGTCCATGAATTGTATGGTTGTTGAAGTTCCCCTCGTATCCTAAAGGGGAGTCCAATTTGATTTCACCAGTTTTTGGAAGCTTTCTTCTTTGAGCCAGTTGGAGTTGAATTTGAAAGGGGTGGTCGGAATTTTTGGTCCCTCTTTGAAGGTTAACCATACATGGAAGTGATCTGAGTCTCCCCCGCTTCCTATCCATTGCCGAAATTGGAGAGGAAGCAATGACAGTGATTCAGTGATCAGAAGTTGATATAATCTTTTTTCCACTTGTGCTTCCCCAACTCTTAAGTTTCTCCAGGTGAGGAGCAGTTTGATTGGCACAATGTCAATGAAGCCATTTGAAGCCAAAATGTGGCTAAAAAATGTAGTTTGGGGATCTGGGTGAGCCGAGGGGCCCCAACTTTATGCTTCACCTAGGGAGAAGTTGAGGTCACCACCGATAATTAGATTTTTTTGACTTCAAGAGTTCCTTGTTAGAGAGGGAGTTCCAGAAAAGTATCTTGTCTGTGTGTGGTCCATATACATTTAGAATCTTGAGAGTCATCCCCAAACCCTAGAATTGTACCTCAATTCCTAGACAGGATTCAGAATCCCAAGAGTTTAAGGGATTTATCTTTGTGGAGAGCCAACCAATGGCTAGGCCTCTCGATCTACCATGGGCATCGAGCCCCAGGAAATCCCATACTGGGAAGAGTGTAGAGAGAGATTTTTTGGTTGTGCGTTCATCTGCTAGAGTTTCTTGGAAGAGAACAACCTCTGGTTGGTGCAAAGTTACCAACCTTTTTAGATAATATTTTTTGGGGGGGCTCACTAAACCCCGACAATTGAAAGAGAGGAGCTTCATGGGGGAAACCCGACAGGGGATTTTGTTGCTCTAAGGGCCCCGAGGATAGATTTTTTTCAGCCTGAAGTCCTGTCCATCAATGCACGAGATTGTGTTATGGAGAGGTGTGAAGGCCTGCCATGACCTTTTTTCATTTTCATGGGTTCTGGTGTAGGCCCAAGACCTCTAGGGTATGAGGTAGGGATAGTGAATGATATGTTGTGTAGGTGGAAGCGAATGATGGAGTCCTTGGATCCCTCGGAGGAAGGTTCCTCTGAGGACCAAGAAATTGGGGAAGTTGGAGGAGAAGCAACCAGAGGGGGGTCTTTGTCTAACAAAGAAGAAGGGAGGGAGGCGAAGGTGAAATGGGGTTTTAGGGAGACAGTGGAGGTGAGGGGGTGAAACTGGGATGGGGGGATGCAATCTTTTAAGATAAAATTGAAAGTATTTAGCAAACCATTTATAGGGTGGTGAAGAGAGAGTTGCATACCAAGTAAGTTGTTGATCAAGTGTTGAGGAGTTGTCTATGGGTTGTGGTCGGTGCATGCCTCGTTGCCAACTGTTGGAATGAGTGCCAAGGTGTCCCCGACCGGCTCCAGTTGATCAGTTGTCGAGGAGTCCTGTAAAGATGTTGGGGTGGGGGAAGGTGTCCCCAATGAATTTGACACTGATGAGGAGGAAAATTCCCTGGTTGCAGCTTGGTGCTCTCGGCCTTGTCGCATGACTTCATGTGTAGAGTGTCCA
Organism: Picea sitchensis; assembly: GCA_010110895.2. Classification (NCBI taxonomy): domain Eukaryota; kingdom Viridiplantae; phylum Streptophyta; class Pinopsida; order Pinales; family Pinaceae; genus Picea; species Picea sitchensis. The sequence continues at coordinate 63,525 of SNQJ01S0002007.1, read as the reverse complement.
GGGCGCCTCCAAAAATATTTTGGATAGTCTTTGACCACGTGGTCATATTCATGGCATCGTTTATAGCGGAAGGGAACGCCTTCATAGTCTAGGATTTGAACTCTTGTGCATCTTAGGTCTATGAGATTGAGGAATTCCCTTAACCCTTCCCTTTTGTTAAGAGAGACCAGAATTCGATCTACCGCCATTTTTCCCGAGGCTAGAAATCCCATGTTTGTTGTTATGTTTTCCCCTAAAAAATTCCCTATTTCTTTAAAGCAAATTTCTGACCAGAGGTGCAGAGGGAGAGCTGATAGGCGGACCCAAATTGGGATGGAATCGAGACGCTCGTTGGCAATGTCGAATGTGGGGTTCTAGAGATTCATAAGAATCAAGGAAGAATCAATTGTCCAACTGTTTTGGAGAGAAGCCATGGCCTGAGAGGGTTCAGCGAAAATAATCATGAACCAACCTCTAGAGAGGCAGAAGATACTGTGCGAGTTTGTTGAGTTTGCACTCTAATTTGAAGTGGCCCAGGCTTGCAGGGTTTTTTCATTTAATTGTCAGCCATAGGCTTTCCCCACTAGATTTTTTTCTTCCATTGCCGAGACCCATGCCATCGAAAGGTCATCATCGTGGATGAAGTTTGGATCTGCCTTGGATGACTCTAGACATTTGTTTCACTTCCTCCTTCTTTGCTCTGAAGTTCCTTGGGCATATGGATCCGAGTAGAAGGGTGAACGGGAGCCTGGTGCCCCTCTTTGGTTGAGGTCCCAGTCGTTGAGGTTGGAGGGATGAAGATTTGTTGCGACAAACCCTCTCTCCAACTTCGAAGGTGCATGACCTAGTGTGTAGTTAGTGTGTAGTCTTGGCCCTCAAAAGGAAGGTAGCACTCTGTGGAGAAATCCTAACTATGTTCTGATCTTCAAAGAGATTTTTCATAAGTGTCTTGGGATGTACCCCAAGATATCCCAGCCCCTAAATAGAAGTTGGTTTCACCGTGGGGTCTGGGAAGGTCCAGGATAGAGCTGTAGGGGAAGGCGAGGAGAAGAAGTCATAGTGTGTTGGAGAGAGGGGAGTTGTGAAATCTTCTGGGATAAGTGCACTGCTGTGGTAAGAAGTGTTGTTGAAACCTGAGGAGGGGGGTGTTGTCAGGGCCGAGAAGTTTCTATCCCAGAGATCTCGTCCGAGCCAAGAGGGGGAACCCAAGACTTGTACAGGGTAAAATCGTGTTACCTCGGAGAGATGTGAGAAGAAGTCACTCTGGGGGACCGAAGGAGGCGTAGAAAGTGGTGGAGATCTCAGTGGTATCAAAGTGGACAACTGTAGCCGGAAAAAAACTGGTGGGTTGCCAGCTGTCCCCACCGAGGGGAGAAACTCTCATGGATGTGGTGAGTAATCTACTTCATCGTCGTATGTGGCCATTGAGACTCCCTTCCTTAGAGACAGGTCATCCGCTTCTTCACTCCTAGACTATTCACAAGCAGCTCAGGGCACCTCAGGCAACATCACAGGTGGAAGAGGCAAAGAGGAAGAGTCGTCGAGAAAAGTGGGAGGGTTTGCTTAGAAGGGTGGGGTCGTACTTGCAATCTTGTCAGAGGGTTCTTGTGACCACCGGGTAAAGAGAATTGTTGTCAAGAAAGAGGATAGCTCGTGATCGCAGGGTGCGGGCCACGGGCCCTTGGTGCCATAGAACCGTAGAGCCCCATCCCCCCCTCATCATCTCATCGCAAGGAGATACCAATCTTACACAGAGGGAAATTGATTTAGCATATGGTTTAAAAGATAAACAAGCAAGAATATATTCACCAAATAAGTATATAATAATTATCCTAAAGGGG
>SNQJ01S0002007.1:39778-53840 GCA_010110895.2 Picea sitchensis | reverse complement strand
CCTTGGCGAAGCCACCCGATGTTGTATGGTTGCGGGTGTGGTGTTGTTGACAATCCCAACTGTTTGATGACCTCTACTAAGATGAGGTTCTTCTGGCTTCCGCTATCAACACTAAAATGCAATGGGGTCCCCTTCACCCACATCTGTGAATGAAAAAGGCGCTCCCTCTCTTCAGGATCTGTTGGTTCTTCTGGTTGAATTGTTGTGGTCGCGACAATAGCAGTGGGGTCTGTGTTAATGATCTGTCATTTACCAGTATTTTAAGAATCAGATTCTGAATCAGAGTTCGACTCCTTATTTTGATCTCAGCCACCAATGACTGTTTTGACAGACATTCATTGTTGTTGTGCCAGGGGCTTTTGTGGAAATCGCACCATATTCTGGTGTCCTTCTTTGTCTTCCCGTGACCCTTCTTTTCCTGTGGCTTAGACTAGTTTTCGAGAGATTGTTTGTTAGGGTTGTCTTTGTCATACTTTGATTGTTGCGATTTGCAGACTCGAGCTCTCGTTTTTTCTGGTGCCTAAATTTCTGCTCGATTTTAATAGCATATCGATAGGCAACACCGAGTGATGAGATTTCCAGAAAATCCATTTCAGTTTGGATGTATCTGTGTAGAGCCCCACGGTATTTCAGAACCAAATGTCATTCGGAGTCTTTGATACCCAACTTAGTGCGCAAGGTATGGAAGGTATCGGTGAACTCTGGAACCACTTGGCCCCTATCTTGTCGCAGTGTGGTCCATCTCATGTACTGGTCCTCATAGTTTTCAACAGGGTAATACTATTCCTTTATTGCATCCACAAAAAAATCTCAAGTGGGCTCGACCCCATATATTCTAGACTCCTCTATGGAACTTTGCTCCCAGTAAGTTTCCCACCAATGTTTGACATGGGGGAGAGCCTTAAGGAGCGCGAAGATGATCTTTACTCTGTCGGAAAAATTGTGAACAGAGAAATAACCTTCTAATAGATTTAACCATTTATCTAGGGCATCCGCATCTATCTGAACTTCAAATATAGGAATATCAAAATTGACCTGTACCTTAACAGACGAGGTGCCTCCAAAGTGGCCACTTGATGAAGATGCGCTTGATGCTATTGGGAGGCGTTGAAGGATTTGAGAAAAATTCTCCATCATTTCATCCCTCTGTCGCGTGAGAGCTTGCTCAAGCAACAGACTTATATGATTGTTTTCTCCGTCATTTTTCTTTTCTTCCGCCATTGAGGGTTTTTTGGGTGTGTGAGATCGATTGTTCTCAAGAGAGACAAGCTCGAGACCCAACTTGCTATACTCGAACCTCGTCGGGGACATGCACTGAAAAAAACGATCAAGAACAGCTTGCTCTGATACCATTAATCCGGATTTTATGAGCAGAACGAAATGACTAAAGATTATTAACAGGTGCTTAACATAAAATAACAGAGATATAGTAAAACTAGTTTTCTATTCAATAACGAAATAAGTTGAAACTTTAAAATGCAGCGAAAACAAGCTTGTTGGAATGGTGGCATCTTATCTCTAAGAAGAGATGTGATGGTTGCGTTCATTCGCAAGAAGATCATTACAATGAGGCTTTGAAGGAATTTTTACAATAAACAAGAATTCCAAAATCCCTAGACATCCAAAAACCTAACCCCAGGAGATGAAGCGCCAAAAGTNCATGTGGGCCCCGTCTGGGTAAGTTAGTACATTAACTTCACGGGGTCGTAACTTTTGCATACGATCTCTGTTTTAGGCATATGATAGTCCGTTGGAAAGGTATCGTCGAGGAGATTCATTTTGGGGGCTCAATAATGTCTTTAGCTATCATTGAGAAGCTGAATCCCGAAAAACCTTCATGTAGGCCCTCAAAATGGCCCCAGAAGTTAAAACTGCTAAAAATAGTAAATTGCCAAAATTGCCAAAAAAATATTTTGAGCCAGTGGGAAAAGGTGGGTTGCCACCGGTATCCACCTAGATCACTGAGATTGTAAGGTGAACTTACTTTTTCCTTGGCGCACTCATTGCGCTCGTTTAAGCCTTCAATCAGATTCTCCCTGAATTCTTCCAAAATTACTAAGGCATCTCCTTTGCCCCGCTCAATGCACACTTGCAAAACTTTCCTTCCTCAAAGTGTTCAACAACTCTAGGGTTCTCTCAATGTCTCCAACACTCTATAATGTGTTGGTCATGTGCACAGTCTCACTTGCTCAATGCCTTCCTGGTAAAGTCCAACAGAGTCTTCAGTAACTTTGTGCTACACTTACTCCTACGCATACTTTTTTTCCCAAGGTATTCAACAACCTTGGAATTCTCCCTTGAGTATTTGAATTATTCTGGTGTGCCCTCCTGGCACATTCCTCTTCGACTCAAAAGATTTCAAACACACACTCATTGCATTGGCTCACAAAGTTTAAACTCTCTGTCGTGCACTCCTTGCACTTAGCCTAAAGAACCAGAACTAATTCAACACACTCACAGATAGAAGATTCTATCCCTACCCCTGCAAACGAATTCTAACATACATCTACAGTATAAACACACATGAATGACATTCATAATAAACATCCATTACACAGGAAAATGACAAACAGTGAAATATGTTCTTTTTTCTATTAATGGTGGAATGCCAATTTACAATATGTGAGTTCGAACTGCAAATGAGGCTTGGCTCTCATCAACCTCCCACTCAACAACCTCTACTAGGAAACAATAAAAATATTTATACAAGAGGGACTCGATGAGCTTCCCTCCAAGTCAAGCTAGTGGTGTCTAATCACCATTCAAAACGCTTGACTAATNGATGCAGATCCTTCCTACCGTCAGACACTTAAGGCGACCACATCTACAGCTTGTGTGAAGGCACAACTTGGCTCCTCCATCCTGACAGCATTAATTGCCTTAATTACATTTTAAACTTTCGAAGGAAAAATGAGAGGATGACGCCTCTCCCTTCCTTGAATGTGCACCAACGTGCTAACCAGCCGGCGTGTGCTGAGGTGGAGAGGTGATCCTGCATCATACTCCACGGCTATGAAAATTCATGAGCTCCTACTCATTAGCTTCCCAGCTCTATTGAAATCTTCCTTGATCCAAAACTTTCTCTTGGAGTTCTCATCCTGCTCCTTTTCTTTTCTAATGTTGTTGCATCTCTCATGTCGCTTGTGCAGGTTCTCCTGTGTCCAGCTTCTTCCATCGATTTCAACATCAGCTCCCTTATCTTTTGTATCACTCCTTCTAGTTTCTCTATTGGTTGGTTCTTCTTGTGCATTATACTCGGCTGAAACTCCTCATACTTCTCTAAGGGTAGATCATTCGGATCTCCCACACTGCTTTCATCGCCTGTGACATTGACTGGCCACTCTGGTGCAGACTCTAATTCCACAGTTTCCTTACTAAACTGTTGTTAAGTTATCTCCTCTGATAGACTAACTCCTTTCAATTTTTCCGTTGGTTATATTCCAACTTCCTCCAGTGGCAACTCATGTTGACATATCTCCCCTAGCATGGCTATCTCGTGACAGCCACCTTTTGGTTCAGGAATGACCAACCAATCCTTCAACATCTTCAACTCCATATCCCACTGAGTGAGAAACTCGACCGGGTGCTCCTCTTTTGTTGGGGAAAACTTCAGTATTTTCTCCTTCTCCTCCATGACAGTCTTAACTTGTTGTCCTTTTGCTGCTACCTCTGCAACAAATATGCTAGCCTCTCCTCGACTACTTGGTAGGAACATCTCGACTCCTCCAATGACCAAAACGCTCATTTGATCTTTCTCCTCGGAGATCGAAGTATTTAAATTCTCCCCGCCTTCATTCATGCGGCTTGCAGTTATGCATGAATCTTCGTATGGGTGAGGCCTTTCTTCCGCCTTCTTCCCATCTGTTAACATCCCTTGCTGACATGAACTCTGAGTTGAGTTCATTTCTTCTTCCTTGCCCACCTGGCAAATTTTGGATGTATCCTCTGTCCTCCTAGTAGTTTATGAGATCAATTGATCCCTTCTCATTTCCCACTTGGAAATCTACGAGACCTCTGTCAAATCTCTTTCCCTTTCCACGGAGGTTTTCAGCATGTCTTAGCCACCTTTTTAACACATGTTTCTGCCTTTTGGCCAACAACTTCTGAACATGCCACCTAACCGTCCTTTTCAAAGGCCATTCGTATCTCCAGTGTACCTTTGCCTCATGTTGCATCTTAAATGCTAGCTCCTCCATCTTCACTAGGATTTCACTGAGCTCCTTGTCCATTTCTGCTTTTCTTTTCTATGGGCAGTCCTCTCTTCGACCACGCTTATGATCTTCAGTAGCCATTTCGCTTCACCTGCAACCCACCTGGTTGTCTACCATCTTCCACACACCTTGAAACAGTCTCTACAGAGCATCTCACTCTGTCCTCCTTGCCTACATAAATAAATTATGTGTCTCCGATACCACTTGGTGTAGACCTCCCCATCCCTCTGGGATTGCGCGACCTCCCGGTCTAGGATTGTTCAAACACCTGAGTTGAATCGACTCTTTAGTCCCCTGCTGGAACCCAATGAAAATTTATCACATGCCCCTCTTTCTCCAAAGTGCAGGTCCTATTAACCCCATGGCTCTCTTCTTGGCCCTTGAAGAAAGTGATGGTGGCACTCGTTCTCTGTGCTAGGCCCTTTCTACCATATGACCTCGGGTTGTGTCTCGGGCTAAACCATGAAAAGCGCTTCGGCCTACAGGATTTCATCTTTTTCCACAACAGCCAACTCCTAGGTTCCCAAACTCTGAATCGGTGAACTCAAATGGCACAAGGATCAATGGCCCTCGTTTCTCCTTCATATCGACGACGGTGATCTATTCGGACTCCGCCCTTCGAGAGTCTCTCGTTTTTTCTCCCCTGATCTCTTGCGGAGCACCACTTCTCCAAAATGTGTGGATCTCCTCCACGTGTCCCTTCCATATCCAACGGTTTGGATTCACTCCACTCTTCGTGACTTCGTGAAGATTGTTCTTTTCTCTTGGCAATCCCTCTGGAGCTCTAACTCTCGGATCTCCCGATCTTTCGCCACCTATCTCCTCCTGACGATGGGTGGCTCTGCTTGCCTTCGGGACTTCGACAAGTCCTTCCTCCTTTTGAAAACTTAGTACTTTTTCTTCCCGAGACTTAAACTGTTCTCAGCCCTTTTCTGCACTCCTTGCAGGAATTTTGCGCACGACAACACTGCTTCTCTTGAGATTTTGCTCAGCTCAACCCTTGAAGGTTCTTGGCTCTACTGCGTCCTTCTGCGGACCTTCTAGTGCTCTCCTGGAAACTTGACACTCTTCCTCCTGAGCTTTTAAGGTGAACTTTCTTTGTCCTTGGCGCACTCCTTGCGCTCATTTAAGCCTTCAGACGGATTCTCCCCGAATCCTTCCAAAATTACTAAGGCATCTCCTTTTCCCCGCTCAATGCACACTTGCAAAGCCTTCCTTCCTCAAAGTGTTCAGCAACTCTGGGGTTCTCTCAATGTCTCCAACACTCCAGAATGTGTCGGTCCTGTGTGCACTCGCACTTTCTCAATGCTCTCCTCGCAGAGTCCGATAGATTCTTCAATAACTTTGTGTTACGCTTACTCATGCGTAGACCTTTTTTTCCCAAGGTATTCAACAACCTTGAAATTCTCCCTTGAGTATGTGAATTATTCTGGTGTGGCCTCCTGGCATGTTCCCTTGTGACTCAAAAGAGTTCAAACACGCACTCCTTGTGTTGGATCACATAGTTTCAACTCTCTGTCGTGCACTCCTTTCACTTAGTCTAAAGAACCATAACTAATTCAACACACTCACAAATAGATGATTTTTCCCTACCCCTGCAGATGAATTCTAACATACATCTACAGTATAAACACACATGAATGACATTCATAATAAACATCCATTACATAGGAAAATGACAAATGGTGAAATCTGTTCTTTTTTCTATTAATGGTGGAATGCCAATTTACAATATGTGAGTCTGAACTACAACTGAGTCTCGTCTCTCATCAACCTCCCACTCAACAACCTCTATTGGGAAACAATACAAATATTTATACAAGAGGGGCTCGATGAGCTTCCATCCAAGCTAAGCTAATGATGCCTAATCACCATTTAAAATGCCTGACTAATGAAGCAGATTACAATGATGGAAATTCGATCTGCATCGGATACAGATCCTTCCTACCGTCAGCCACTTAAGGCGACCACATCTACATCTTGTGCGAAGTCACAAATTGGCTCCTCCATCCTGAAAGCATTAATTGCCTTCTTAATTACATTTTAAACTTTCGAAGGAAAAATGAGAGGACAACGCCTCTCCCTTCCTTGAATGCGCGCTAATGTGCTAACCAGCTGGTGTGTGTTGAGGTGTAGCGATGCTCCTGCATCAAGATGCCAAAAATCTATGTGATGTGATATATACAATAGACTTAAAGAAGAACCTTTATTTAGTGAGTCAATGGAAATTTCCACCATGGCTATTGACCAGTTATGAGACACTACCAAGGACCTCATCGAGCATGAAGTCCCAAATAGGTTGACCATATAGAAAGGATGTACCTTTCTCAAGATCTATAATTGGAATAATTCGTCGCTAACATTAGTTGTTTACCTGGGTTATTTTTCTGTAAGAATTTGTATTTGGATACAAGATTCATGGATGTGACAATGTTGATATTGATTGTGCTCTTTTTGACACTGTTTTCCTCTTGTTCAAATTGTTAATTCATGTAATGGAACAAGGTTTTATTTCTAATATAATCCAATGGATATTCCATCTATGTGTATGATTCCAATTGTGGTGTTATGCAATTTGTTGTGCACTTTGAGATCATAGGGTTATAGGTTGTTATGTTTGCTTCAGGGGTTATTGGTTACCTGCACCACACCATCATTCACAATAACCTCAATGTTTTATTAGGACTCTACAATGGGTAAATACAATCAATTACATAAATCATGAGTCATATGCTTTAATTGGTACTAGGTTAGAACATAAACAATGAATATTTCATGAGGGATAGTTGATGTGAGACTCTTCCCTTTGCTATCAAGCATGTTTGTTATAGGTATGATCATTGATGTTGAGATTTTGAAATTAATGGAAAATGGTTGGATTTCATTTTCATGTGACTATTTAGGAGAAGTCTTTGCATGATTGAGTGACTTTATGCACATAAACTAATTAAATGCTTGCATGCTCGAAGAAATATGAAATGAATTAAATGGGAAACTTGGCATCTCATAGGATAATTATACTTATCCCCTAAATTGTCAACCTTCTGGTTGAAAGAAGAGGAAATGAGTGTTAGAAAAGCAATTGGTATCTTTATGAGAACCTGACACTCATGGTATTGATGATCTATCCAAGCTGACAAAATTAACCAGAAACATCCATATGGTCGATGGATATTTTGAGATATAAAAGTTGGTAGTCATTGTTATTTATGCAGGCTAGTGAAATTCATTTTGTTGATGAATCATGATAATGTTTTTGAGATGATTATCATATCCATGATGCTAACATGTGGTTTCATTTTGATGAAATATAAATTTGATAAAGATATGTTGATGTTATAATATTAAGATAGTATGTCATTATTTGATTGCATGTGGAACTTATATGCAATTTTTATGACGAGATGTTTAAAAATAACATGCGGGAGCATATGGTTTCTTACTATTCAAGATGTCACGATGACAATGATATTGTATTCTCTCGATGACATACGAGAGTTAGCATGTGGATTATTTCTTTGAAATATTGATATAATAACTAATGCACTTATTGTATGTTGTGAGGTGGTGATTGTCAGGTTGTCCACCAATGGGTTGAGAGGGTTATGATTGTGGGCCAAGAGGGACGGTTTATTTGATGATCTCATGAGATCCTATAACCATGAAGGAGAATATTACAAGTAACATCTAATGGGGCCGGGGACAAATAAATCTATTAATTATGCTAGTAAGTCTTATGCCTTGTATTGGAGTTGTGATGTCGAAGTCTCAAAGAATGGTTGGAGCAGTGCTCACCGGTGGTGTTGTGGTGTTGTGGGATTGAACTTCGATGTTGGGGGTTGTACTTGGTTGTTGTGGAGGGAGTTTTGTACATCCTTTCGATATGCCTGGTGTACATTAGTACTAATCGAGATGTTTTCTTTGGAAAATGAGGTCTCGATCCTTGGAGATCTCTATAGATCGATAAGCTTAAGTCTGGTTTTGAAAGTCAGGAAGGACGAATAGAGAATACTCACTCTTCCCTGGTGTTGTGATGTGTACTTTCAATGCCTACTATAGTCACTTGGGTGGCTTTATACTAGTCAAGCATAGGGTTTTGTAGAAGGTACATGAGCTAACAGAGGGTGTTGTGGAGGATATTGTGAGCTAGTAATAAAAAAAATGATAAGAAACATAATCAAAACTAACTTCACGATGAAATTCCTTGAAGGAAGGATGTATGGCATGCCCCATATTATTATTGTTTTATATAAATAATAATAATTTAATATCAAGAATATAATAATTCTCCTAAAATGTTCATAATAAATGCTTATAGGAATAAATAATAATAAATAAGTATATAATAATTATCCTAAAGAGGGTCATAATAAGTATTTATTCTGGATATTTTGGTAATTAAAGAAGATGGTAAAATAAGTAACATTAATTAATGGAGAAACCCTAAAGTATAATAAATAATTAAATAACTAACCCTGGGGATTGGGTTCTTTACCACAGATGGACTCTATATAAAGAGGAAAAAATGATGAGAAAATGAGATCTCTCTTTGGTTGGTCTATAGAGAGAACAAGGCTTAATATGGTTGGATGAGTAGTAGATTGAGGGCTCATGGGTGATTTGCTACTAAAGATTAAAGTAACAAGGTCTACGATTGGGTGGAGAGTTTTCCTCCATTTTGTCGTTGCATTTTTCAAGATAAATATCAAGGTATGTCTATGTTCCTCAATTCACCAGGTTACAGGTAAGATGGGTTCTCCACCATAGGTAAGTTCCTTGCTTATCACTGCTCCTAAATTTTATTAAAGTTTATCTGGAAATTTTTGTAATTATTTTTTCTTTTAGATTGGGCCATTACAACACTACATACCTATGTCTTGGGGATATGTAGGAAAATAGAAGCACCATGACTCATCCTCAGAACAGAGTCGACATGGAAAAATCACCTCTACTGGTCTTTGGGACCAAGTGGGTAAACACCATTACTCTGTCAATTGGGACCAAGTGGGTGAACAAAAGCACAAAAATTAATTCTTGAGGACTGGGTAGGTACATAGAGGTGCCTCAACTCATCTGAAGACAATCAAAACAAAAAATTCTTGTCCATGTTCCACACACATATGTTGGTGAGCTAGAAAGTGTTGGAGATATTACACACTCACCCAGTAATTATTTTTCCTAAGTTTGTTATTCTAAGGTTGAGGGCGCTATCCATAGATGATAATACTCCAACCTGAGAATATTCCCTACAAAATAGGGTGCCTCCTATAAAATAGGGCACCTTCCCTCTTCAATTTTGACTCATTTACACTTCAGTTATACTAGTAGAGGAAACATATGCATGGCAACCTCAGTTTTATCACCAGCAGTTGCATGTTCATCTTGGTTTTCTCACCAGGAGGGATCATATCACATGCATGTGGCCAGGAGGGTGCATATCATGTGAATGCATGTGTTTCTCTCACCTCCACATGTGTAACTCAGTTAACTGATGATTGCATGGACAATTAACTAGGACTAAGTGGCAAATAAGGTGGAAGATAACTTTGGTTTTTGTCAGTGAGTGTCCAAATCTCTCTAGATCACTACTATGGCCCATTTAATTATCCATGTAGACTATATCATGTGTATTATTTATTCTACCCATTCAGTTAATATGATTCATTGACTCTCTCTCTCTCTCTCTCTCTCTCTCTCTCTGTGTGTGTGTGTTTCTTTTACAAGATTTGTCTGAATTTATCTACCTAGATTATCTATGCAGGTTTCACCAAAAATTCACATGGTATCAAAGCTTGTGAGATTATTATTTTATAATATCCACATGGTATTAGATCCCACAGGTTTCTATAAGTAAGGCGCACAAACACTCATTTGCATATACAGAAGATTGCAGTAGTAAGAAAGAATGTGATTTCAATCGTTATCACTTATTACGTCGCACAATTATTTCGAGTGGAAGCCAAAGATTATATTTCTTCTCAAATATAGAGGATTATATTGAATAAACATGGAAATAGAATTAGATCCTGATTTTGCTGATGAGAAAAATTATTTTTCCAACAAATAAGATATGGCTTTCAGACTTATATGCATGTCAGTTTTTCCTGAAATTCAGTATCATGTGATATCACTCTCAACTCCAGACAAAGTATGGAACAAATTGGAGGTCTTGTTTGGGATAAAGGAAGATTGTGAAGAATGCATGCAGGATATCAACAAGACAAATCCAATAGAAAATCCATTGGAAGAACAAGCTTCTCATTTTGAAGAGACTTCTTCATGCGCCATGCATGCACCTCAGGATCAGCATGTAGAGACTCACATGAATGCATATCAGGATCCACATGCAGAGACTTATGCACACCCCATGTGTGCATCTTAGGATCCAAATGTAGATACTTTTGCACACCCCATGCATAAGTCTCGGGAGTGTTAAAATTTTGGTAATTCTCGTTTAACCATAGACAATGTCACATCATTCACTAGTACATATTGGAAAAATTGTGACGTTATGGACAACATTGTCCACATTGTCGAAAAATAGAGGAAATTTTAGTTTTTTTGTCTTCATACTGTCCGATATCATTTCACTTGCGACATACTTTTCAAATTGTCGCAAGAGCGACGATGTTCAGAAGACGTATCTCTTGCGACGACATCAAATGTGTGTCGCACTTGCGACAGTGTGGACACTAGGTTTCCCCCCCTAACGATCACCCACTATTTGATAAAGTCAATATTGACTTGGTCAACTATCGTCAAAATTGTGACGTTATGTGCGTCGCACTTGCAATGGTGTGGACACTAGGTTTTCCCCTCCTAACGGTCACCCACTATTCGACAAAGTCAACATTGACTTGTTCAACTGTCGTCGGAATTGCAATGTTATAAAATCTATAAATATGTTGCATTTTATGGATGTTGCGACAAGTTTGATATAACAACGACGGTTCAAAAAGCGTATAAGGTCTTCTTTACGAACAAAAAACATGTTTTTTTTCATATGTTATAATAGAAAAATATAATAGATATTATATTATACACCACTCAATTTTATAAGATAATCATCAGTATATATTTCTCTCTGGGGAAGAATGTCAAAAAACATTAGAGGTGGGAAAAAAATTAAAGAGGGTGAAAAGGGTGATGGTAAATGTTATTTCCCTTGCAAAAATTGGTGTACTAGACGTCCCAAAAGAGTTTTAATAGCAACAACTAAAAAACATTGTAGAAAATATGGGCACATGAACGGGGGATAAAATGAATATCATTCCATGGTAATTAACTATATATATATCTGTTTTAATATTGATTGTATTCTCAAACTTTTACACTGTTTTATACATGCACTAATTTTTCATGATTGTTTGTAATTATAAAGTTAGATTTGCCCCCTAAATTTCTGTAGAAAGCACCGTAGTAACAGAAATGATGTTGTACAAAATGAGGAATATGAAGTAGATAATGAAGATCAAGTTAATGATCCCATGGAAGTAGATGACAATAATAACATAGTTCAAGATGATGGAACAAATCAAATGATCCAAGACTTATTCGGTTATCCAAATGAGGATCATGGGGATAGTAGTGATGGTATTTATGATGAAGCTCTGATTGAAAAGGAAAATAAATGACTTTATAAAGGGTCAAGAGAAAATCTTCTCTCCACTACATTGTTGCTTGTGAACTTAAAGATTACGAATCATTTTTCGAACACTTGTATGACACAGATCTTAAGTTTTGTAATATGTTTCATCACATCTACATAAAGGTTGACCTTTTCCCATTTTTTTAGTGTTAATTAATGTGTAAAATAAAAATGCAATATTTGCAATTACTATTATTTACATTAACTAGTTATTGTTTATGTTTTAGATTGTTAGGTGAATTTTTGTTACCCTCGTCAAATATTTTACCTCACACATATCGATATTTACATGCCATTATGAAAGACATTGGAATGGAGTATCAAGGTATAGATGCATGTCTTGATGATCATATTATATATTATCGACATGTGTCGAAAACAAAATGCTCGGTATGTGGTATCAGTAGATATCGAAACGATCAAGTAACAAAAATGGTGCTTCGAAAGGTTCTTCGGCACATTCTCATAATTCCACGTTTGCAGTGACTATTCAAGTGCCAAAGCATAGCATTGTTTATGGATTACCATGCACGAAAGAGAATTGAAGATGGTGTTCTTCGAATGCTTGTAGATGGTTATGCATTTAAGGAAATTGCTACAAAATGACCAAAATTTACATATGAACCCCGTAATGTTAGGCTTTCATTGCCAATTGACGGTGTTAATCCATTTAGAGAGATTTGGTTTGTTTATTCAGTGTGGCCTATTTTTGTTATCAACAATAAAATTCCTCCTTAGATGTCAATAAAGAGGGAGCACATAATGTTGACAATGATTGTTCCAGGTATTTGCTTACATTAATTTTTCGAATGTAAATTTTTCATTTTTCTCTTTTTTTGCATAATATACTTTATTTATTTATTTCCGTATATATACATATCATGGTAATAATTTCATGTAATTTCAAAAAATTAGGTAAGTACCAAGTTAAAGATATGAATGTGTATATCGAGCCTCTTATCGACGAGCTACTAAAGTTATGGAAGGGAATCGTTATGTATGACATCTGTAAACCAATTGGGCAGAAGAGATTTCAATGTCGTGGAATACTTTTATGGACAATTCATGATGCCCCGGGACTAACACATTTTTGTGGTATGTAACGTTCCATATTTCTTTCTTTAATAGTATATAATTAATTGAATATATCATGCATGTTGTTTAAATAAGCCTTTTGTATATTAATAATTCACATTAATCCATCTATTGCAGGTATTCAAACAAAGGGTAAATTTGCATGTCCAGTTTGTGGTCCTAAGATGAAATCTCATCGGTCAAAAAGTTTAGGAAATGAGGTGTTTGATGAGTATAGACACTTCCTCTCTAAGAACCATAAGTATCGTACTACTGAAAAAGATATTTTCAATGGAAAATAAGAGACTGGACTAAAACCACATACAATGACAGCTCGCCTATGGAAGTTGGCATATGACAAAATTAATCCTCGAGATACGCATTTTGTTTATGTATCGTAAATGGAATCATGTTTTGAAATTTTATTTTAATTCAATTCAATTTATTTTACCGCATTTGATAAATAGTGTTCTGATTTTTTGTATGCTTCATCATTGTCGTCATCGTGAAGGTAGTAATAATGGGCTTCCATGAGGAATGAAATGTTATCACACTCAATTCATGAGGTTTCCTTACTATTATGAGCTAAAAATAGTTAATTTGTTTGATACAATTCATATTGGGAAGAATGTGGCAAAAACATTATGGCGGATCATAGATGGCAGGAGGGATAAAGAAAAAATTGTCAAAATTTGTAATGACATTCAGGGAGACAATCATGCAATGCAAAGTGTGATTCAATCAAATAGAGATGGAGACCAAAATAACCCTCCATGGTTATTAACAGAGTAGCAAAGCAATGGTGTAAAATAGGTCATTCAAACAATTAAATTTTCCACAAGTTTTTGTTCAAACATAAAGAATATCTTAACGAAGAAGGGTGAATTTGGTGGGGTCAAAACACATGATTGTAATACCTTCATTAAGGTAATTAATAATTTTAGTATTCATATTTATATATTGGCCGTATACATTTTTTGAGATTTTTATTTTTTTTGTCTAGTTTTGAAACAAGTAACGATTCGTTTTTATTATTACAATATGTTCTACCTCTATCTCTCCCAAATGACTTTGACAACGATGTCAAACAAGTTATATATGATCTTGGAAAATACATGAGTAAGTAGTT
>SNQJ01S0002007.1:28898-39661 GCA_010110895.2 Picea sitchensis | reverse complement strand
TGAAGGCTTTGGTTAGACAAAGAGCATGTCCTGAGGGTTCTATGGTGGAGGGATATATGGTATATGAATCCATGGTGTGTATTAGTCAGTATCTTCCTAAATTAACAGCACAATCTATGCATGCAATGGATTGCATTTGAGATGTGAACTCCATCAAAAAATTTGAAGGGGAGCAGTTGTTGGGGAAAGGTACAATGAAGAAAGTAAGAGGTAATTAAATTGTGGATATTTGTAATAAATATAATTTTTTGTTTTTTGTGTATATGATCATACTCATTTAATATTTATACTTTCATCACTTATTAATATTTACCATGGTTATAACTAATATTTAATATTGGTGAATTGTGATTTTTTGATCAGTTAGTTTCTCAAGATTGAGATGCACTACATTTATACATTGCAAACAATCTTGACTGGATGAAGGTATGGATTGATAGATGTAAACAACATCATTGCGGTAGGTTATTATGGAAAGAACTGTCTGAATTGTTTAGAGAAGCTCGTCGTAATGGAGATTATGATGTTACGCAGAGACAAATAGATTTAGCATATTGTTTGAAAGATGGAAAGGCGAGAAAATTCACCCATTTTATTCAGTTATTTTATATTATATTAATGTGACTATAGGTGTGTTTTTTCATATTCTATTTTTCAAGTTATATAAATTAGTTTATTATTAATTGACAATGCATCTTTTACATGTCGGGCATATTGCAGTTGAAACACCACAAGGCTATGTGGTGCAATGGTCGTAAATTTCGCATCAAACAGTTGGATGAAACCAGGAAAACTTTTGATAGTGGGATAAATGCAGTATTTCAGGTCACTAATGTTTCCTCTAGGAGTGACAGGTGTCATCGAGAATATGAAAATAGATACTATGGGTTTTTGAATGATATAATTAAGTGTGACTTTAATTCCTTCAAATTAGTTTTGTTCGATGTCAAATGATATAGGTTACAAATGCATGAACATGATGAGGACAAAACTATTATCCAGCATGCCAATGGATTTCCGATGATTAAAAAAATGGTTTTTTAAAAAGAAAATGACCGCTATGTTTTTCCAAGTCAATGTGAAAAAGTCTTTTACTCAAAGGTTCCAAGTAAGAGGGATTGGTAATTTGTTGTTAGTTATGATCCAAGAGGAAGGCCAGTAAATTATATTGTAGATGAAGAAGATGATATTAAAGAAGAAGATGGTGTAGAGCTAGAGAAGGAAGAATATGGGTCGACAGATGAAAAAAACGAAGAAGATGAACTAGGTGTAGGAGACAATGCACCAGTTCTTGATGATGATATCGATGAAGATATGCTTGAAAATGACATTGATGACGATGATGATATCATAAATCCTTTCAACATTGTTTCTGAACCAGATGTTGATACAAGTATCGAGTTGGATTATCAAGAAGAATATGGAGAAGAAGGATGATACAAATGTTGTGTTGGATGAGGTACGTAACTAGATATTTTAATTTGTATGAATTATTCTCTTTAAATAATTTTTCATGTGGGTTAATTATATGTTTTTAAGTTTTATTTCATTTTTGTTTTGGTAGTTTCTATGCATGATTACTATGTTTCTTTTGTTTATTTTCTATTTTATAGTTTGGGTATTGGGGAATTGAGAGTGATGTGAGGGGGGGGATGGGCCATATGAGCTTCCACCTTTACGTGGTTGGCCTTTTTTAGTAGAGAATAAATTATTCTCGAAACCAAAAGAAGTTCATTCATTCATATTTTGTTCTACAACACAGGTATTCCAACAGAGGATGAACACCTTCAGTAACCACTCACACAACCAGATCAAAGATAAACACACCGATGTTTTGATGTGGTAAAACCACTACAGGGAAACATCCACGGCCCCAGCCAATGTGGCCACTTGGAGCAGTTTATTAATGCAAAAGAAAAAGATTACCAAGATATTTTACAAAAGAGTTTCTCACAATTGATCATCAACAAATGACTCTCCATTCTCTTTAAATAGATATCATGGACCAATCGGGTGTTAATCCATGCATCAATGGTTTTTAAGATCAAGGAGAATATGAACTGTCAGATCACTCTATGTCGGAAACATATCACGACTGTCGTATTTTCTAACTACAAATGCATACTAATGCACAATAAAGAAACACACTAAGAAACACACTTTTACCTAACGACATATTAGACCAAGTAGATCTTAACTAACTCCTAAGTGTCTAAATATCCTAACACCCCCCCTTAATAACAACTTGGGATATGATTAAAGGATTTACAATATTGACACAATAGGAGAAGGAATGAGGCATTAGAGGCTATACCCCCTTGATGACAACTTCTTGAACTCCTAACATAGATCGAAGTTTGGAAAAATTCTCTTCTGTAAGAGACTTTGTGGAATTGTCTACAACTTGATCTTCTGTAGGGAAAAAGAGCACTTCAAGAACTTGATAATAAATGATCTTTCTGATGAAGTGCATATGTATCTCAATGTGTTTTTTACACTGATGTTGAACTCGGTATTTGGTGAGATTGATGGCACTCTGATTGTCACACCAAAGGCTGGTCGGATGTTGTTGCTGGAATCCAAAACTCTGAAAGGATCTGTCGAAGCCAAAAAGCTTCCTAACTTGCATTTATCATTGCTTGGTACTCTGCTTCTGCTGAAGAAAGTGCAATAGCCTGTTGTTTCTTACAGGCCCAAGTGACAGGTCATGAACCAATGATGAAAACATAACTTGCAGTAGACTTCCAATCATCAAGGTCATTGGCCCAATCTAAATCGGTGAAACCAACCAATAAATGAGTCCCCCCTGAACTGTAATGTATCACAAATTGAACTGTACCACAGACATAATGAAGTATCATTTTAGTTGCTTTCCATATACCAGGGAACAAGAGCAAAAACAAAGGAAATATCATAATGAGTATGAGTCAAGTATAAGAGGCTACCAACTAACTGACGGTATAGAGTGGCATCAACTTCGAGAGAAGTACATGTGGCAGTAATCTTGACTCCATACTGGAAGGGGGAAGGGGTTGGTTTACAATCGTCCATGTGAAAGCAACGAAGAAGGTCACAAGCATACTTAGACTGGGAAATAAAAATTCCTTCATTGGTTTGTAAAACTTGGAGGCCAAAGAAATAGTGCAAAAATCCTAAGTCTGTCATTTCAAATTCCTTCTTAAGGCTGGTTTTCACATGGTTTAAAATTTTTGAGTCACTACCAGTAAGGATAAGGTCATCAACATAAATGACCTTATCTAGAGAATCCGGTGTCAATAAGAAAGTTTTCCATTTTGGCATACCAAGCTCAGGGAGCTTGCTTAAGACCATAAAGAGATTTCTTAAGAAGACAAACAAGGCTAGAGTCATTATGGACATAGCCAGGAGGTTGTTCCATGTAGATTTATTCTTGCAAATCTCTGTGCAAGATGGCGGATTTAACATCCATCTGATGGACCTCCCATTTATGTGAGGTAGCAAGGGCAAGAACAAGGCAGATGGAATTCATTTTGGATACACGGGAAAAGTTTTCATTATAGTCAATTTCTTCAACTTGGGAAAATCCTTTGGCAACTAACCGAGCCTTGTGTTCTTCAACACTTCCATCTGATGCATACTTAGTTCTATAGACCCATTTACATCTGACAAGTTTTCTTCCTTTTGGAAGAGGTAAAAGATCCCAAGTATCATTTGTCATTAAAGAACAATACTCTTCATTCATTGTTGTATCCCAATATGCATGACTTGAAGCTTCTGCAAATGTCTTTGGATCATGAGTCTCTGAAACTTGATCAAAAAGAGAAGAGGCTCGCTGGAATTGTGAACGTGTCGGACGTTGATCTGAAGGATCACTGACAAGATCACCAGCTACTTCTCGTGTTGAATGGAGCCATCTAGGAAGTAGTGGAGTTGGTGTTGGTTCAGGTTCAAAGGACTCATCTAGAGGAACGTGAGCAAGCGAAGGTGGATTTTCATCATCACTGTCATCATCTGAAGAAGAAACTAGAATAGGAATAGAAGAAGACACAAACGTCGAAGATGGATCGCAAGCCGAAGAAGGCATAATCGTCGAATTAGGCTCACAGGCCAAGAGTTTTTCATCAAATTTAACATCTGTTCTAATAATAATTTCTTTACAATGTGGTTGAAGAAATCTATAACCTTTGACATCTTCAGAATAACCAACAAATATACAATTCTCACTTTTAGGTTGTAATTCTTTCATTTTTTCATCAAGAATGTGAGTCTATGCTATACTGCCAAATACACAGAAGTGACTTACATCTGGTTTAATTTTAGTCCAAGCTTCTTCCGGTGTTATACTTTTAAGAGCCTTTTTGGGAGTGTGATTTACTATGTAATTTTCATAGTTGATGGCTTCCACCCAATACTTTAAACTTAATCCCTTAGATTAGATCATAAAATTAACCATTTCTTTTAATGTGCGTTTCTTTCTCTCAGCAAAACCATTTTTTTGTGGTTTATATGGAACAATGTGTTGCATTTGGATGCCATGTGTAGTGCAGTAACTTGTAAAATTATTTTTCACATATTCACCTCCATTATCTATTCTTAACCTTTGAATTTGATGTCCAGATTGCTTTTCTACAAGGGACTTGTAGGCCAAAAACTTGTCAAAAACTTCTCTCTTAAGTTTTAAGAAGTAAACCCAAGTACGTCTGGAAAAGTAATCAATGAAAGTTAAGAAATACTTGCACCTAGAAAAAGGAGTAGAAAGTGAACCACACAAATCACTGTGAACAATTTGCAAAGGGCCCGAGGCGTGCCAAGAGGCACGTTTGTCAAAACTGTCACAATGATGTTTCTCGAGAACACAACCGGCACAAATTCCATATCTGCATGAAACATGAGAAATTCTAGTCATCATCTGTTGATTACATAGTTGTTGCAATGAACGATAGTTTAGATGACCAAATCGATCATGCCAAAGTTTGCTCAAGTCATCGCTATGAGCAACAAAAACTGATGAAAAATATGATGACCCTAAGTTGTCAAACTTGTACAACCTGGTAATATCATCAGCAATTATAGTTGCAAGAACATGCTTAGGATATTTTAGATCCTTAATTACAACTTGGTGAGGTGAAAACTCTATGGTTTTACCTTCACCTGAATGAGTGATTTGATATACTGATAGAAGGTTGCAAGAAATACTTGGAACACATAATACATCATTGAAATGACCATTATCTACTTGAACTGCTCCAGATCCCACAACACTAAGAGATCTATCATCACCAACAAATATTTTCTTGGTGTTACATTCATTTACAGAAGAAACAATGTCTTTATCTTTAGCCATATGATAAGATGCTCCAGAATCAATAAGCCACTCATTAGAAGAAGAAGTAGAAGTTGTATTGAAGGAGAAACCAGAAGCAGAAAGTGCATGTCCATGAGAAGAAGAAGAATAAGTAGAATTAATACTAATGTTTTGCTTCTTCATTGTTGCTTCCAAAACTACCATCTTCTTGAAACATTTGGACTCATCATGACCATATTTATCGCAAAAGTTGCAATGTTTGTCAGTCTTATTATTTTTATATTTTGCTCATTTGTCACCATTAGGAGCTGAAGTTGTCTGAGTGGGTTTGGGATCCTTATGTTTCTTGTTGTTGTAGCGAGGATGTTGTTTCTTGGGATTTTTGGGTTTATCTTTCTACTGGGAAACTAAGGCTTTGTTGGAGGTACCTGCAGTGTTGATCACTCCAAGTTGTAAAAACTTATCTTCCTCTCTAATCAAAGAAGCACAAAAGGACTCAAGAGTGGGTTTTTGATAATCTTTCCCTAGAGCCTCTCTCATTGCATAAAAGGTATATACAAACACAGAATATGCACTACCTAGCTTAGAAAGAATAATATAGATGCAACGTTCTTCTTCCATGTTTATCTCACATTCTTCACATAAAATTATGAGTGTTTTAAACTTAGATAGATAGTCTCCAATGTAAGAAAAAACACTTGGACTTAAAGTCAGTACTTGATTTTCTAACTTTTGTGCTCAAATAATATTGAGTTTACTAAACACATATTCAATCTTTTCCCAAGCTTCATCGGGGTCATCAATTTCTTTAAGGTGGAACCTTAAATCGGGAGAGATGGAAATTTTGATTAGTCGACGTGCTTCGTCACTCCTATTATCCCGTTCTACTTTCTTATCAGCATCAGTGGGTTCTTTTTCCTTTCCCAAGGTAATCCAGTACAATCATTTACTTTTTAATAAATCCTCCATATGAGATTTCCATTGGAAGTAGTTGGTGTTGGTAAGAAAATGATTGCTAGAAGAATCCATATTAATTATGTAGATAATATGGATTTAAACACTGAAATTGATGATTTTGATGGAAAGATCTTAAAAAATTAGACAGTGTTAAAAAAAAACGGCACTAAAAATGGACTTCGGACATGAAAGTTATGCCATTTTTAAAAAAGGCATAAACTGTAACCAAAGGACCACGTGGTGGTGTAAGTTGCTTCATGAAGTGACCCACTTTTATAGAGAGAAGTGGGGATCACTTTTACAATCAAGTTATTTTATAAATAAAAAAATCTGCATGCAAAATAAATAAGTCTAAAATAAAATATTAAAGCTACTTATAGTGATTCACTTTTATATTTGAAATGAAATACACTTTACAATTGAACATGAACTTTTTCAAAAAAAGTAACAAAAAGAGAGACTTGAACTCAAGACCTCTTAGTTAATAAGACAATTTTTAACCAAATGGGTTAGAAAAACATATTGTATTGCTTAGAAATGATATTGGGGGTGTTTTTTTTGTTGTTGTTGTGGAAGACGGCCTTGGAGAGCGTGCTAAAAAAAAAAAAATCACACAAGAAAAAAAATTTGCTCTGGGTCTGACTGAAATGGTTGTATATTGGGCAAACATAAACCTTTTCGAGTGAAATGAAAAGTATTCATGGCTTAAACGAGTGCTTTGAACACAATGGAACATTCTTCTCATCCCCAAAATGTATGGAAATGGCAGAAAATGGAGATGAGGCAACTCGGTTTCATGATCTCAATCTACAACAAGAGCGGGTCTTCAACCTGGTTGTGATACCATGTTTGACAACACAGGTATTCCAACAGAGGACGAAAACCTTCAGTAACCACTCACACAACCAGATCAAAGATCAACACACCATTGTTTTGACGTGGTAAAACCCCTACAGGGAAACATCCACGATCCCAGCCAACACGACCACTTGGAGCAGTTTATTAATGCAAAAGAAATAGATTATAGAGATATTTTACAAGATATTTTCTCACAATCTATTATCGAAAAATGACCCTCCATAATATTTAAATAGATATCATGGACCAATCAGGTGTTAAGCCACGGATCAATGGTCATTAAGAGCGAGGAGAATATGAACCGTCGTATCACTTTATGTCGGGAACATATCGCGACCGTCGAATTTCATAACTACAAATGCATACTAATGCACAATAAAGAAACACACTTTTACCTAACGACACATTATACCAAGTAGATATTAACTAACTCCTAAGTGTCTAAATATCCTAACATATTTATACCCAAATATCACTAACAAAACCACTCTATATATCGACCCATCTCGTCCCCATTTCATTTTAATTTTCTCGGTCAAATTTTAAAGGAAAAAACTATTAAAAGACATTGTACTAGGGATAGAGTACATGATGGGCAACAGTGACCTGTGAATGGGGCCAACGTTGAAATTTTTTCAAAATGTTTTTGTATGCACCGATATTTGACATGGATAGACTGTTCACATGCCTTGACGATATGGGAGGATTTCCAGACTCAAATATCACTCACACACCCACTCTTTATATTCATCGTTTGTGTCGTTCAAAACCAACACGATGCCAATTAGGCCCATGATTTTGGCTATGGAAAGAAGAAGGTGATAGATGAGATTTTGTATTTAAATAATCATTTCGTACTAATATTCTTTATGGAGCAAAATAGTACTTAGATGAGAGATAAAAAATACATAAGGGGTGATTCATCGAGATTTTCCACCCAACTACCTAAATGCTATCCTATCAGGATTAATGCATCCATTTACTAAGGACTTATGGAGTTATTAGCATTTACAAAAAAGATAAGGGCTGATGCGCAACCTCTATACAATACAGTCTTTGCATTAAAGTGATATTGATCTGAGAGTATCTTTAGGGATGGCCTTCGCCTCCAATTCATTAATTACATTGTTTTTTATGAAAATCAAATTCAAAAAGGTGTGCTCCCTGTTGTAGGATCCAAATCAGCTCCAAATATGCATTGGGTGATGTGTCATACTCCTCTGGAAAAAAAAAACATGGGCTCATGTCCATGATCTCCTGCACTATCTCTCCTTTCTTCACAATGTATGCTTCACTTACCCAACTTGTATCTTCTTTTGCATGGCCCTTCCACTTAACCAGATATTCAAAATATGTTTTCCTTCTTGTCCTCTTGTCAATCTTCTGATCTATAATCTTCTCCATATGTGGCCTCTCTGCTACATGATTTTTTTTTTCCATTTGATATCCTTATG
Source organism: Picea sitchensis (assembly GCA_010110895.2). Taxonomy (NCBI): domain Eukaryota; kingdom Viridiplantae; phylum Streptophyta; class Pinopsida; order Pinales; family Pinaceae; genus Picea; species Picea sitchensis. Next base: position 31,108 of record SNQJ01S0002007.1, on the reverse strand, counting down.
ATCGCATGATCCTCATGTTTTATATTCCCTGTAAGGATACATGTCTGCAACATTAAAAATGGGTGATATTCCCACATTGTCTGGCAGCTCAATTTCATAAGCATTTGCTGCAAATTTCCTAAGGATCTTGCATGGTCCTATCTTTTTCATTTTCAATTTGTTATATGTTCCCCTTGGGAACCTCTCCTTTCTCAATTGATCTAAAACCTAATCTCCAACCTCAAATGTTACCTCCCTTCTATTCTCATCTACTCTGCTTTTATACTTATTGTTGTTGTCCTACAACTGCTCCTTGATTTGATCATGAAGTTTTTGTATCTCTACAGCAAAATGTTCAGCTCCTGCAGTTAAGAACTCATTATGTCCCAAATCTCTCAACTCTTATATTCCCCTTGGGTGGATCCCATACACAATCTGGAATGGACTCTTTCCTGTGCTCCTATTTGGTGAATCATTGTATGCAAACTCTTCTTGTGGCAGAATTTGATCCCACTGACTGTTATGCTCAGTTACTAAGCTCCTCAGCAAATTCCCTAAAATTTTGTTTACCACCTCAGTCTGTCCATATGTTTGAGGGTGATATGTTGAACTAAAGGACAAATATATCCCCAATTTATTCCATAGTGTTCTCCAAAAATGTCCTACAAAATTGGTATCCCTATCTGAAACAATGCTCCTGGACAAACCATGTAGTCTTACAACTTCTTTAAAAAACAAACTTTCTATGTGTGTAACATCATTTGTCTTTTGGAATGGTATAAAGTGTGCCATTTTGGAAAATATATCAACTACCACAAATATGGAATCACTTCTCCTATGGGTTATTGGTAATCCCAACACAAAATCCATGCTAATATCGTCCCAAGGCATATCTGGAATAGACAAAGGATGATAAAGACCAGTGTTTTGTTGGTTTCCCTTGGCATATTGGCAAATTATGCATTTGTTCACAAATTTCTTCACTTCAGATCTCATACCTGGCCAATAGTATGAGCCACTCAATTGTTCAAATGTTTTGTAATGGCTAAAGTGTCCTGCTAGGCCTCCACTATGCTTCTCTTTCAATAAATTGTCTCTCATTGAGCATCTTGGTATGAACAATTTGCTTCCTTTGAACAATAGTCCATCCTGAATCAAATATTTCATCCATGGGCTTCTGTCTCTTAGCAAAGGATTTGCACAGGCTTCATATGCCTCTTTGAAATCTGCATCCCCACTATACATTCCCTTAAGGTTTTCAAACCCCAAGATTTCCACTTGAAATTCTTGCATAATAAGACATCTTCTACTCAAGGCATCTGTAATCTTATTTGCACTACCAGAAATATGTTTAATAACAAAAGTGAAATTCTGCATAAATTCCACCCACTTTGCATGCCTTTGATTCAACTTCTCTTACTTAGTAATGAACTGTAGAGCTTGATTATCACTGTATAGCACAAATTCCTTGGGAATGAGATAATTTCTCCACTTCTTTAAGGATTGAATCATTGCATAAAACTCGTTATCATATGTGGAGTACTTCTTCTTGGTACCATTTAGATTCTCACTGAAATATGCAACGAGTCTTTTATCCTTACTTAAGACTGATCCAATTGCTACTCCTATAGAATCACATCTTACCTGAAATGTCCTCCCAAAATCTGGTAAAACCAGAATTGGTTTTTCTGTGATCCTATCCTTCAATATCCTCAAGCTTTTCTCAACCTCCTTTGTCCACTTAAAACATTTTTGTCTCTTCTTCACAATGTCTAGTATTGGTGCATATATACCACTGAAATTTCTAATGAATTGCCTATAGAAACTTGCTAATCCATGGAAACTCATTACCTCAAATATGCTTCTTGGTGATGGTCAATCTCTAATTTCTTTCACCTTTTCTAGATCCATCTTCAGCTTGTTTGAAGAGATCACAAAACCCAAATATATGATCTTTGTTTTCATAAAGGAACATTTCTTCAAGTTTATTAGTAGCTTCTCTTGCTGTAATCTCTTCATCACTAATGTCAAATGCCTTAAATGTTCTTCTTCAGTTCTAGTGAAGACTAGTATATCATCCACATATACAATAACAAATTTACCTATGAAGTCTTTGAGTACTTCATTCATCAATCTCATAAATGTGCTTGGAGAATTTGTTAAGCCAAATGGCATAACAAGCCACTCATACAACCCTTCATTTGTTCTGAATGATGTTTTCCATTCATCTC
>SNQJ01S0002006.1:509148-557225 GCA_010110895.2 Picea sitchensis | reverse complement strand
TTTTGAAAACCTACCATAGAGTCAAGAAGGATTTTTTTTGGGATGGCCTTAAAACTGATGTTCAAAGGTTTGTGGCAGAATGTTTGGTTTTCCAACAAAATAAGGTGGAAACAATTAAGACCCTAGGTCTTTTACAACCATTAGCCATCCCAAGTTAGCATTGGAAGGAGGTTTCCATGGATTTCATCATAGGGTTACCAAAGTCTGAAGGAAAGAGTGTCATCATGGTGATTGTTGATAGACTGACCAAGTATGCACACTTTTGTGCACTCTCTCATTCCTTCAAAGCTAGTATAGGTGCCACTACATTCATGAAGGCAGTTCAAAAGATACATGGCAACCCAAAGATATGGATTGTAGGAGATCTACATGTGGGCATGTATTTAACCGGAGAAATCAGTTGGATGAGCAAAAGACATTTTGTAGTGGCACTTTCAACTACAGAATATGAATACATGGTAGCCACTCATGTAATAAAGGAAGAAGTATGGTTACAAATATTGTGTTCAAGTATTGGGTTGGAACAACAAGTTGTAAGCATATATTATGATAGTGAGAGTGCAATTGTTCTGGCGAAGAACTCGACTTATCATTCAAAGACAAATCATATTGATTTTCATTATCACTTTGTGAGAGATATGGTTGAATAAAAGAAGGTGTTGTTGATGAAGGTGTACACTTTGAAGAATGTTGCAGATTCATTAACAAAATATTTGAGCACTGAGAATTTATCTTTGGGTAGAGGATCTCTGGGCATTGCTTCCCTCGATTGTTGACTATGTAACCTTGTAACCCCTTGTATGCAAAGAAAACAACAAGTGGGAGAATGTTCGGTTTGTGTTATATTATTTTCATGGTGATGATTAGCATCTATGTTGCACCGGGCATGACCCCCCCTAAGGGTTTCATAGGGGTTCAGGGTAGCACCTCCAGAAAAAACAAATTCCTTGATTTTTGTGTCCATTTATGGGCATTGTTTTGGCACATGTTTTTTCACAGATGGTTTTCTATTTTTTGTTAAGGAATTAGGGTTGTTGAATAATCCAAGTCATTGGATTAGGGTTTTGGATGTGTTGGCTCGTATATGTATTATTTATTGTAAAAAATGTATGATGTGAATGAATATAGAAGATGTTGGTTTTTCGGTTTGGGTTTCTAGGGGAAAAATCTTCGTGTAATGTGTGTATTTTCCATAGTATCTTTTCTGTTATTCTATTGAAAATATGTTTGCAGTAAAATATTGTACAAGGTTAAAATATACAAGTGAGAAATAGGGGGAGAGAGAGGGGCGGTAGAGATAGAGTAGGAGAGAGGGAGAGGGAGAAAGTGAGAGAGAAGGATAGGGGGAGAGAGGGTTCTTAAGATAGATAGGGAGAGAGACGAAAAAAGAGAGGGGGAAAGATATGGGAAGGGAGAGAGAGAGAGAGGGGCGAGGAAAGAGGGAAGGGATGAGAAAGTGGGAGAGAAAGAGAGAGAGTAGGGGAGAGAAGGAAAGAGAGGGAGAGGAGGAGAGGGGTGGAGAGAGAGGGTGGGGGAGAGAGGGAGGGGTAATGGGGAGAGATAGATGGGGGGGGTGGGAGTGGAGAGAGAGAGAGAGAGAGAATAAAAATAGATTGAGTCAGGTAGAGAGAGAGGGAGATGTAGGGGGGGGGACAATGGAGGAAAGAGAGACTGGAAGAGGGGGATAAGAAAATCGAGGAATAGGGGGAAAAGATAGATTAGGAGGGAGAAATAGGGGGAGAGAGAGGGGCGGTAGAGATAGAGTAGGAGAGAGGGAGAGGGAGAAAGTGAGAGAGAGGGATAGGGGGAGAGAGGGTTCTTAAGATAGATAGGGAGAGAGACGAAAAAAGAGAGGGGGAAATATATGGGAAGGGAGAGAGAGAGAGGGGCGAGGAAAGAGGGAAGGGATGAGAAAGTGGGAGAGAAAGAGAGAGAGTAGGGGAGAGAAGGAAAGAGAGGGAGAGGAGGAGAGGGGTGGAGAGAGAGGGTGGGGGAGAGAGGGAGGGGTAATGGGGAGAGATAGATGGGGGGGGTGGGAGTGGAGAGAGAGAGAGAGAGAGAATAAAAATAGATTGAGTCAGGTAGAGAGAGAGGGAGATGTAGGGGGGGGGACAATGGAGGAAAGAGAGACTGGAAGAGGGGGATAAGAAAATCGAGGAATAGGGGGAAAAGATAGATTAGGAGGGAGAAATAGGGGGAGAGAGAGGGGCGGTAGAGATAGAGTAGGAGAGAGGGAGAGGGAGAAAGTGAGAGAGAGGGATAGGGGGAGAGAGGGTTCTTAAGATAGATAGGGAGAGAGACGAAAAAAGAGAGGGGGAAATATATGGGAAGGGAGAGAGAGAGAGGGGCGAGGAAAGAGGGAAGGGATGAGAAAGTGGGAGAGAAAGAGAGAGAGTAGGGGAGAGAAGGAAAGAGAGGGAGAGGAGGAGAGGGGTGGAGAGAGAGGGTGGGGGAGAGAGGGAGGGGTAATGGGGAGAGATAGATGGGGGGGGTGGGAGTGGAGAGAGAGAGAGAGAGAGAATAAAAATAGATTGAGTCAGGTAGAGAGAGAGGGAGATGTAGGGGGGGGACAATGGAGGAAAGAGAGACTGGAAGAGGGGGATAAGAAAATCGAGGAATAGGGGGAAAAGATAGATTAGGAGGGAGAGAGATGGGGAGATATTGAGTGAGAGAGAGGGAGAGAGTTTTTGGAGAGAGAGAGGATGATAAAGCGAGGGAGAGAGGGTGGAGAATAGAGGGAGGGGTAGAGACAGACAGAGGGGAGAAGGGGGTAGAGTGGGAGAGAGATAGAGAAAGGGAGGGAGACAGAGTAATATTTTTTTTTTAACATGAATGTGTGCATGTTCTTGTTCCTAATAATGCGTGAGTGACTTAGGAAAACATGTGTGTTCCTAAAGCACACATGCATGATTAGGAACAAGAATGCACACGAATTCCTGTTATCACAAAATATCCCTCTCTCTCTCTTGCATTTTCTTGAAAACGTGTTTCTCTGGAACTCATGTGCGTTCTTAAATAATATGAGTTGGAAACTGTGTGTGGTTGTTCAGTTAGTAATGAGATGTAATATTAAACATGTGTGTGTGTGTTTTGGAAGGGACATGTGTTCTTTCATGCATGTGGTCCTTCACATCCCATTGCCAATTTTTTCTCATAAACTTTGTGCACTCCCCCTTATATGAATTACTATTATAATTGTTGTATCACATAGTACAAGTATAACTTAACAAAATTAACAAGGTAGTAAATTAAACCATCTTAATTGTCTAAGATAATATTATAAATCTTGATCATTTTATAATTGTTCTTTGCATAATACAATCAACGCTTCAATTTTTAATGCTTCTTTTTTTTAATTTAGTATTTTGAAAATGATTTTCTAACTATTTTCAGTTTAGAATTTAGATAATTATGAAAAAATAAATATCCATTGTAAGAAATCCAACACATTAACTGGATTTGAAATATGACCAAACCTAATTTTATCATCAAATTTATGGAGAAGACAATGTCTTAAGTTTATCACTAAAATTGCTTAAATGCTTTAAGTTAGATGTAATATATATTTATCTTAAAAGAGTAAAAAGTATTATTTATATTTAAACATGAAAATAAAATAAAACCCACTTACATATGACCTCTACCCCATCATTGATCATATTCTATAAAAAATTATTCCCCTAGACTTGTCACGGTACATGGGGATACATCTTGTTTTTCTCACAACAATCAATTTTCCAACAAATGTATGGTTTTTGTACTTCTAGAAAAGGAATTTATGTTGCAGACACTTTGAAAACTAATCCCACATAGCTTCTAGAGAAATCCCCACACCAAAGTGGATGCCAAGGTATGTCACTATAAAACCTAGATAGATGAAGGTACAAACACGAGGCTCATCTATACCAACCAATTAGTAATCAATCTTATGGTCACTAACCATAGACTTAGACGCATGGAAAAAAACGTATAATAAATCTATATCACTGACCACCAAATACTAGTAAGCCCTCATAGATGATGGTAAATCATTTGAAAAGTTATTATTCACCATATCAGAATCATCTAGAAGTGAAATTTCTTGAATTTTCCCTTACAAACAAGAAATGTCCAACAAATAACCAATGACATAAGAACTTAGAACATAGACACAAGGTATCGGGGGTAATCCTTGTTTTGTTTCTTTATATAATACGAGATATTATCGATATATTATTACAATGATGAGTGTTCCATATATAGAGAACATATCGTGACCATCCATGAAAGGATGTGTCCCTTGAATAATCAATAACTATTTATTATTATCATTTACTTATTATATATAGTATTTAATAATCAATAATTATATTATTAATTATTAATCTAAGAGAATGTCTTGCCGATGTTGTCCAAACATCAACACTTTCTCTCAACAAGGGATACATTTAGCATCATGCCAATCTTGTCTTTGAAGTATACAAACTTCACCCTAGACTCATGAAAATTATCTATCAGTCTTGGTAGACATCGCTTTCCCACCTAAGCTGAGGAGAAACTCCTTATGCGTCTCTCCCTTTGAGTCAATTTACTCTCTCTAAGATCAGGCTCACTCTGGGTCCACATGTAATAGCATATAGCATCTTGATTATTTATCATTCCTTATCAAATAATCATGAGTAGGACAAAGACCACACCAAGATATTTCACCACATGTACACACCTGTGAGTGAATGTCAACCTGATGTTAATTGACACGTGGAAATCTATTCAAGCACCTCATGTCCATATTATTCCTTGTCATGATCAAGGAAGGACTATGCCTGGGCCCATTTACCACAAGTGCACCTTTAGAATAAATGTATCTTATCTCCCTTGGTCTGTAACCCAATCTAGGGGAAGGTCATCCACCCGATGTTGAAACATCAACACTCCCTCTTAGCTAGGAAGGTATCTTTCCACTGTAGTACATAAGTATCCATTGGTACAAAACCACTACTAGTAGCACAAAAGTATTGTCTAGTAACACCAAGTCATTTCCAGTGGTACACAACTACTATCCAGAGACACACAGTATTTTCTAGTGGTACACAACCATTGTAGTAGCGAAAGGTCTATCACAAATGGCACTCCCATGTGGAATTCTAGAGGCTAATCCCTCTAGAAACACTAGGATCAACTCCTCATGTGCTGTCTAGAAGAGATGTGTCCTCATGTACTCTCCACAAGGGACGTTGGGCTAGAATCCCAAACACACTTATCCCTTCTCGGATAAGTGTCCCACTTATCCCTTCTCGAATAAGTGTCCTCACAGATAAAATCAACTCGATTAACAAAGGAGTACGATCTAGAGAATTTTTTTCACACATGGCACTCCCATGTGGAATTCTAGAGGCTACTCCCTCTAGAAACACTAGGGGAAAATCCCCATAGTGTGTAACGTCAAGCTCAACTCCCATGACATGTCCTCATGTGCTATTCACATGGGACGTGTCCTCATGTTATCTCCACAAGGGACGTTGGTCTATCCCTTCTAGGATAAGTTTCCTCACATATCAACTCAACTCAGTCACAAAGAAGTATGATATGGAGAATGTCCCAGGAAGCTGCAAACATAAACACTCCCTCTCAGCGAGGGAGGCATTATTTTCCATGCCAAGTCTGTCCCGGAAGTACTCAAACTTTGTCCTGGTTTGGTAACAACATCAACAACCTACTCATTTGTAGGAAGATAATGCACTAGTACTTCCTTTGCACCATACCTTAGAATAACAGTGGAATCCAATACATGTCCAAATAAATATGGAAGAAGATTTTGAAGCCACACTGCTTCGTGGAATGCCACACTCAATTAAATGAACTATGCTTCTATGGTGTTGAACACCACATAAGTTTGTTTCCTGCAACACCAGGAAACCATGGCAAATCCCAAATTGAAGCAACACTGAGAGGTTATCTTCCTGTCCACTACACTCCCTAACCAATCAAAGTCAGTATATCCCTACAATCTCATGTCAATACTGGAAGTATATCTCAAATCATGTCCAAATGTATCTCACGGGTATCTCAACACATGCTTCACAACAATCCCGTGTGTCTATCTTCGCTGACTCATAAACTGGCTAAGTGTACTCACTGCATAACAAATATTTGGTCTGCTGTTAACCAAATACATGAATTATCCAATCATCTTTTTGTATAGAGTCAGATCAATTTCGTCAGAATAGAAAGAATACCCACTTAGTTTCTTCCAATTTGTCACCATTGGTGTACCCACGGGCTTCAAATTCAACATCCCAAACTTCTTCAATATCTCAACTTTCTACTTCCCTTGACTCAGGAAGATCTCATCAGTTCTCTGCAACACCTCTAGTTCCAAGAAGTAGTGCATCGTACCAAGTTCCTTCATTTCAAACTTAGAGACCAATGCATAGTTTTATTCAATAATAAGGCTCTATGTACTGGTGAGGAATAAATCATCAACATAGAGGACCAAAATCAGGGACTCACCATTAACAGTCTTGTAGTACATGCTGGGATCGACAACACTTTTGCTAAAGACCAAATTCATCAAGTGTTGATCAATCCTCATATACCAAGCTCGAGGTGCTTGCTAGAGTCCATAGAGGTCCTTCTTCAACCTACACATATGAGACTCCTTCGCATGTATCATGAAACCATCTAGCTTCTCGATGAATACTTCTTCCTCAATATCTCCATTGAGAAATCTTGCCTTTACATTCATCTGATGTACTATCCAACCCATGGATGTTGCAGGAGTAATAATCATCTGAATAGAAGTGTATCGAGAAACATGAGAAACTAACTCCTCATAATATATTCCCTCCACCTGAGAGAATCCTCCAGCAAAAAATATCATTTTGTGTTTATCAATGCTGCCATCAACTACATTTTTAATCTTATTTATACATTTGGAAGTCACTACAAACTTCCCCTCAGGTCTCAGAACAATATCCCACACATCATTCTTCATGATTGATTGATACTTCTCCATCATGGAATCTATCCATATTGGCTGGCTAGATGCCTCCTCGTAATAGGAAGGATCAAAATCAATGATGTGGCTCATAACTACAAAATAGCATGAATATATATGAGGTATATTTATCTCTTGGAAGGTACCATGAGGAGTTGCATGTCCTTATGCCTTCTATAGAGTCTAATGATCCCATGCAAGTCTCTTTCGACATACTACAATATCTCTGGTAATATTAACTATAGCTACAAGATCAATGGGATCAATTTCCTCAATTGTCTCCCTATGAAAGGGAATGTCATCTTGGACCATATTTGACATCTAAAGGTTTCCTCATGAAACCAGTCTAATACATATCAATGTTCCCTCATGGACTCAATGTCTCATAAGACATATTGAGGATTCCTTGTAAGACCAATGCCTTGGTTCATTCAACTGACCATCTGAGGCACATCAGGATGAAGTATACACCATGTTTCTCACCTATGTGTTGAATCATGGTTGCTTCATCTACACCATGTCTCAGATGAAATCCTACGAGAAGCCTCTGAAGCCTCACTGCTTCCATGACTTCTGTAATTGGTTGTGATATATTATACCTATGTAGTATTGAGTGATATAGAAGTCTTCTTCCATGGATCCTAACTGATATCAAGTTGAGGTAGCACCCTCTGGTGCTCTTTCTATCTATTTCACTCTCTACATAGTCAGAACTATATATCTCTGCAACATTTCTTCATCTCTTAAGACATATCCAATTGTAACACACTGGTACACTTTATGTGATACAACTTAGTCTGCTCAAATGACGAGCTGGATTGATATGCTTACTGCAAAGCACTATCTGGCTCCTTGATTTGAGAGTAGGTCCTCCACTCTCTCTGCAACTACTCCTTCTGGGAATCTATAACTGCTAAACACTGAGACTAAGATTAGCTTCTCTACTTTGTCAGCAAGTTCCCTCCTCTAGGACTACTCTCTATGGAATTGGCTCCTCCACTCTCTTCTGGAACACACCGATGTGGTTGTTCTCCTCGACAATGAAGCTATTTATGACATGCTTCATCATTATTTGGACATTGAATGTCCCACATACACAAATCTAAACCGACTTATCTCATAGGTACTTCAAAATCACTAAAAGTTATGTTCAGTTATCTGTGTCTTGAATGGTCAATGATAACCTTATTTTATTTAGGTCATTTTCCTCTTTAAAAGTGAGGTAGCATTTTTTCAATTTAGTAACCATTCTGAGGATCATTTTAAGTGGTTTTGCAGGTCATTTCTCCATTGATCACGTCCCTCTGATTTAATGGTTTTTTGAATGTCGATGTAATGGAGTTCCAAAAAAACTTTGTCCCATATCCCCAAATCCACTTTATTCTTTCATATTATGCCCACATAAAAAAAAATATCTACCTTGAGCAACTTTCTATGGAAGAAATTACAAACAATTCATTCGATCCATCCTCCTTGATGGCCAAGTGAGATCCTCGACACAAAAAATACATGGCCTGTTGTCTGATGTACCACAAAGATATCATGCCCATGGATGCCAACTCCACCATCACAACCATTTAAATGGTAGGAACATTTCCTATTCAATAGTTGATGGGAATTTTGACGAAGGATCAGTCTGACAGAGGTTCCCAGGTTGTTCTTTATAATTCTCAGTTGTTTATGAGGAATTGATATCTGATTTTTAAATTCAAAAGATCAAAGTGATCAAACCCTGATCTCATTGAAAAATATCACATAACCAGTCTTTTTGTAAATAGATGGAAAAGATTTACTAGCTGTAAAAGTTCTCCAATGCTTTGTAAATTGCAACATTCATCCTCTATTTAGCCTTAAATATGAGTATTCCTTATGGGTTTCATCCAATATTCCTCTCTTGTAACAATGGCATAAACAAGTTTTTCGATCGATATAGTGTATCGGGTTCCAATCCATTTCTATCAATGCAACCTCTTGAAGATCTCCCAAGTTATAGTATCGAACATGCCCAAAGATCCAATTTGATCAACAACTACAACTCTAGAACCCCAATCAACCATCACGATCTTTTAAATCATCCTTATTTATGTTGAATTCTACTATAATTCCAATATCTACATAATTGATGGACAAACACACTCATGGGTCTTACTGTGAGTAAGTCAAACCCAGTCCTACACTGATACCATGTTGTTTTTCTTCATAAGAGATGATATATGATCCATATATTATTACAATGTTGATTGCTCCATATATAGAGAACATATGGTGACCATCCATGAAAGGATGTGTCCCTTGGATAATCAATATCTATTTATTATTATCATTTACTTATTATATATAGTATTTAATAATCAATAATTATATTATTAATTATTAATCTAAGAGAATGTCTTCGTGATGTTGCCCAAACATCAACAATCCCTCCTTAATTGACCATTGTAGAATAATACATGAAGAGAGGGTGTTTTTCACTACGAAAAAATCTAAGGAACAAGAAAACAAGGTGTTGACGTTCCCCACACACTTGAAACTAAAACCCAAACAAGACAACATATGTGTAATGAAATCTCAGTTAATAGGACCAAAATATTTATCAAAATAAATTTTGAGGAAGAGAGTCTATTTTTTAGACTCCCTGGTCCACTCCATGGCCTCCCAAATAAAAATCATTGTTTCCATGATAAAATACCCTTCAACAAAACTTCAATGCTCCTTACTCACAATATTTTTAGTGACATCCCTCACCCATAACACCACCACTTTAGCAATGATTTTATAAGAAACAATTAATAAATTTATTGGTCATCATCACCCAAAGGTGTCCCTCGAAACATTATTCAAAATCAGATTCACCATCCCCTAATTAATGGACTCCATCAAACACCCCAAGGCAAAGGATCTGAACCCAAGTGATTGATGTTGTCATCAAGAGTATCCCACATAGCCCTGTATATCTCACAAAGAATACCATCAATCCTTGGAATATATTTGGAAATTGCATGGTTATATCTATATGTCTCTGTATTTTCATTGGTAATGGATTTGTGTAATCTATTTAAAAATAATGTGAAAAATGGAGATATTGACAGAAATTTGGAAAAAGGGAGGTTTTTTTGTTTTTGTAGCTTGAACTACTAGGGCCTTCATGTCTAAAGTAAATCCAAATAAACCATGTTAGCCAACATGTAATTGGTAATTATCAATCCCATTGAGAAATTTTTGAATTTTAGGAACATGTATGCATTAGAACAAAAATATGTACGTGTTATAAAATTTGTGCACATTCTAATTATAAATACCATAATTTAGCCTCTACTCTCATGGATTCAAGACCAATTACTTCAATTTACAACAACCAGGTGAAACAAGGACCATTGATCATAAGGAATAATCAAGGTTGGATATCAACCAACACATAAATGTTGATGATAATCTCATCGAGAGATAAGGGAGAAGTAGTGGGTAAGAATGACCTACGAGTGTAGGTCATAATTTCTTGAGAGATAGGTCACCACCACATAACTCCCAAAAATATATCCATGTGCACATATGAAATACTACAAAAGTCTTGTGAGGCCATGTTACATATATAAGTTCCCCACAAATGATGTTATAATGATCGTCTTTATTACACTAATTACAAAATTACAATAAGCCACTAGACAACATTAAAACATTAACGAAGAGGAGAAGCACCTGATCAAGAGGGGAAAAAGGTGCAATAAAGTGGGAAGGTATGTTGGGTTCTACTTTTACAATTTAATATACATGTTATTTATATTATAATTGACCTAACAACAGTCTATGAAGGTAGGATGCCTTAATGTAGAAGGCTAAAATTAGGGTGAAATAAACTCTACCATCCTATATTTGTTGTTTTTTTTCATGGATTATGTTTTTCTTGGCATATTTTTTAGACTAACTTAACCATGATTTCGAGCTCCTTTTAGACAACTAGGTTGAATAATTCTTCAAAATACTCATCGCTCGAAGCTTCCATTGGGTTTTCTTTTTCTTGAGAATGGTATATTGTCTCATAAATAGTCCACTCAATGTGATATAATCCAATTACATGGATTTTTTGGATGCCATTTGGTTGTATGAAAATTATTTATCAATAAAATGATTATTGTGACATATCTACCATAGCCTTTTCTATCTGCCCTTTATTTTATTTTTAGCTTTCATGCTTTTCTTCAGAATCATGCTTTGTTGTTCTACTTATGCCATCTCTTGTATATTGTTGTATATAGGATTTGTTTTTCCTTTTCAAATATACTTATTTAGCTTTCTACATATTTATCATTGTTAGCATTTATTTTTAGCGTGTTATGTTCTCTTAACAGTTGTAGCTTCATCCATACTTATGGTTATCTATCTATTATAGTTGTAGATTTTAATGTTATATTGAATCAAAATCTTTATAGTAGTAATTTAGAATTTAATTTAATTTATTTGGTTTATATCCATGGGTTAATCCTTTATATTCAGGACATCATTCTTTTATTATGTTTTGAGTATAAAATTGAACCTTTATAAAAACTTAAACAACACTCTAACTTAAGGAACACCTTAAAATCAATTCATAAACACATCAGGAGATATAGTACCCATAAGGAAAAATATTGTTGACCATGATTGCACCATAACATATATTGATTGGATACCCAATACCATAGGGGTGTCACCTTGTTGACCAATATCTTATCACTCTCATTCATAAAGGGGGTTTTTTAATTGTAAAACATAAAGTCAATATATTGTAGGTATTGGGGTGGATGTGGGGTCTCAAGGGGTTTATAGGTATTGGGTGGTATAAAAATGGGTATCTAATGAAAATAGGGGTTTCTTTTATTTCAAATATTTATTGGGATGGGGGTTCAAAAAAAGGATTTTGGGATATATTTACCAATATCTAGTTAAATTAGGGGTATTCTTTAATATCCCATGAACAAAGGTTCTATGTCCCAGTTTTACAAAGTGCATACCCTATGGGTAATCCATTTCTACTTAATATAAATGTGAACATATTCACATAGAAATAGGGCAGTTGGTATTAGTAGTGGAATGTGTAGGGATTAGATTCAAAGGATTTGAGGATGCAAATATATAGGGGTATGCAGAGGAGAAATCACTTCTACATTCCACATGGAATTTCCATGTGATATGTGGGAGGGATGAAAAAAAATGAAAATGATGTGTAGGAAGGGAATGTGGACCTCACACCTACAATGGAAAAATCTGATGTGTGGGTGGAAGAGATATAAATAATGATCAATCAAATTTAATGTCTCTATCCTTGAAGGGATGTCTTGGACATCATATTTCTTCACATAATACATATATTCCCACTATGACTATGTAAAAACAATTTGTGTTTGTTGAAAATCCATTGTATCATGTTCATCGTGATCATATTGAATAATATCTCCCTCTATATTCAAAGTATCAGTTGGTTGTGGAGCCTAATAATCTTTTTGATTCAGAGGTCTTTGCTTTCAATCGTGTTTATACCCCATTAATACTTTACACCATAGAAGAATGTACACTCTTCCACGTGAGGGAGTGCACAGGGGGGTTACCCCCTCTGCGGGGTCCGAGGGGCTCATCCTAGTAAATATGGATCATTCATTATAAGGTCGCAGATATAGCGGTAGAAGTTATGTTAGGGTTTTTTTCCCTAGAAGGAAACCCTCTCTTATGAGGGAAATGTATTGTGGCTAGGAAGGATAGAGAATATTATATTCTGAGATAGGGGACTGTGAGAGAAAGAAGAAGAAGTTACATCAGGTTTTTTGTAGGTTGTATCCCTTCAATTGTTGGATAATACTAAAGGAAGGACCAGGAAATTTCTTTGGTGGACATAGCCCACATTGGGTGAACCATGTATATCTGTGTCTCTATCTTATTGTGTCTCTTCTCTATTTTATTTCTGGATTTGTTTTATTTTATTGCTCAGTGATCCTGTTTTTCTAACAACTAGTATTAGAGGCAAAGGTAACTCGCGGGAAAGGAGGATTGTTGGTTCGAGTGGAAGAAATGTTGGAAGATGGAAAGTTTAGGATTGAGAAATTTAACGGCCAAAATTACCAGTTATGGAAGATGCAGATAGAAGATTATTTATATCAGAAGGATATATTCCTACCATTGGGCAGAATAGAAAAGAAGTCAATGGCTATGAAGGAAAAATAATGGAAGATTATTGACATAAAGGCTCTAGGAACGATACGGCTAAGCCTAGAAACGTCGGTGGATTTCAATATTTCGAAAGAAAATACAACGAAGGATTTGATGGCCACATTGACTAAATTGTATGAAAAAACCTCGACGTCCAATAATGTATTTCTAATGAAGAGATTATTTAATATGAAGATGTCAGAAGGTGGATCTGTTGCAGATCATTTAAATGAATTCAATACAGTTACTAATCATCTAAGTTCTGTAAAAGTGGACTTTGATGATGAGGTCAGGGCTCTTCTAATATTGTGCTCATTTCCAGAAAGATGGAACAACTTGGTCATGGTTGTAAGTAATTGTGTCTCTGGTTCAAATACTTTAAAATTTGATGGTGTTGTTGGTGTTATCCTTAGTGAGGAAATGCGACGGAAAAGAATAGGTGAGACATTAGGTAATGTGTTGAACATGGAGAATAGGGGAATACAAAAGGATAGAAGAAAGGGCTCAGGGAACCACGAGAATTCTAGGAAGGGCATTTTCAAATCTAGATTTGGAAAGATAGAGTGTTGGAATTGTGGGAAGATAGGACATTTGAAGAAAGACTCCAGAGCTCCAAATAAACAAAGAGATGGACAACAAGAGATAAATCAAGAAGCAAATGTAACAGGTGATGTGTTACAAGATGCTTTGATTATTTCTATAGATAATATTTCAGAGTCTTGAGTGGTAGATTTAGGGGCTTCATTTCATGCCACACCCCATAGGAAACATTTTCTAGATTATGTTCAAGGTGATTTTGGCCATGTTCATTTGGGTGATGATACACCATGCAAAATTGTTGGAATGGGAAAGGTAAAAATAAAGGAAACCAATATTTTTTGAAAGAGGTAAGACATGTTCCATATCTAAGGAAAAACCTAATTTTAGCAGGACAGTTGGCAGGTAAATTTTGTATATCCATATTTACAGGTAAGACGTGGAAGGTCGTCAAAGGATCATTGGTGATAACAAAAGGAGAGAAGGTAGGTACATTGTATTTATGTACTGGTAATACCGACTCTTCTATCTCTTTAGCTTCTACAAGAGTGGATACATCATTTTGGCATAATAGGCTTGGACACATGAGTGAGAAGGGGATGCATATACTTCACAAAAGAAAATTGTTGCCAGATCTTAAACAAATTGATTTGGACTTCTGTGAGCATTGTGTTTATGGAAAACATAAGAGAGTCAGATTTCTCAGAGTCGAAAAAGAAAAGAAGAGTGAAATATTATATCTTGTGCATATACATGTATGGGCACTAGATCAGGTATCATCTCTTGGCGTCTCTCATTATTATGTTACCTTTATTGGTGATGCAACTAGAAAAACTTGGGTTTATTGCATTCGACAAAAATATGATGTTTTTGATACTTTTAAGAAATGGAAATATTTGGTTGAGAATGAGGAAGGAAAAAAGTTGAAGTGTCTCAGATCAGATAATGGAGGTGAATATTGCAGCAAGGAATTTGATGATTACTTTTCATACCATGGGATTCATAGATAAGAGACAATTCCAAGAAAACTACAAGAAAATGGTGTGTCGGAAAGGATGAACACGACAATCATGGAGCGTGAAAGGAGTATGAGATTTCATGTTGATTTTCCCTTACAATTATGGGTAGATGTTGTAGATACTATTGTTTTCTTAATAAACAGAGGAACTTCAATCTCTTTGGATGGTAGAATTCCAGAGTAGGAATGGATAGGAAAAAAGGTAATCTATTCATTTTTGAAGACTTTCGGTTGTAAAGAATTTGTCCATATTGATAAAGAAAATAGAACAAAGATTGAGGCAAAATCCAAGAAGTGTACCTTTATTGGATACGGTGTTAATGATTTTGGTTATCGCTTATGGGATTATGAAAATAACAAAATCATTAGGAGTAGAGATGTCATATTCAATGAGAAGGTCATGTACAAAAAGTAGTTGCAGGGAAAGAAATAGGAAAAAGAAAAACCAGAATACACGGAGCTTGATGAGATCATTGAAAAAGACATTCCAGAGGAACCGGAAAATCGAAATGTACAACAGCAGGAGAAATAGGTACCTCAAACTTCTGTAAGTGTTGTCATAATATCTACTAGGTTAAGTATACCCCCTTAACGATACTCTCCTTCATTGTATTATTTATTGTTGATTGATTATGGTGAACCAGAATGTTATGAAGAGGCAATGCATGTAGACACCAAAAATAAGTGGGAGCAAGGCATGAAGGAGGAAATGGATTCCTTGGTAAATAACCAGACTTGGGACTTGGTTCAGTTTCCTGTAGGAAAAAGAGCATTCCAGAATAAATGGGTTTACAAGTTGAAGGCAGAATATGGAGGAGAAAAGAGGTACAAGGCTAGACTTGTTGTAAAGGGGTTTGTACAAAAGAAAGGTATAGATTTTGATGAAATATTTTCTCATGTTGTTAAAATGACTTCAATTAGGAATATTTTGAGTCTTGTGGTAGTATAAGATTTTCATATTGAACAGGTAGATGTAAAAACAACTTTTCTCCATGGGGATTTGGAGGAAGAGATTTATATGCAGCAGCCACAAGGGTATGAGGTCAAAGGGAAGGAGAATTTGGTATGCAGGTTGAAGAAGAGCTTGTATGGCATAAATCAAGCTCTAAGGCAGTGGTATTTGAAGTTTGATAGGTTTATGACATAACAGGGTTATAGTAGATGTCATTCTAATCACTGTGTTTGTTTTCAAAGGCTAGAAAATGGAAGCTATATTATCTTGCTATTGTATGTAGATGGCATGCTTGTTGCAAGTTATAATATGTAGTATATAAATGTTCTCAAGAAGAAATTAGCTAATTCATTTGCGATGAAGGATTTGGGTGTTGCAAAGAAAATCCTTGGTATGAGAATAACAAGAGACAGGAAAAATCACAAATTGACATTGTCTCAGGGTGAGTACATAGAGAAGGTGTTAGAGAGGTTTAGAATGAAGAATGAAAAACCAATTAGTACACCTTTGGCCAGCCATTTAAAATCAAATAAGGAAATGTGTCCCAAGACACAAGAGGAAATAGAATACATATCCAGGATCCCTTATTCATCAACAATTGGTAGCTTAATGTATGCAATGGTTTGTACAATACTAGATATTTCACATGCACTGGGAGTTGTGAGTAGGTATATGAACAATCTAGGTAAAGAACATTGGGAGACAGTAAAGTGGATTATCAGGTATTTGAGAGGTACTACTACTCATGCATTATGTTTTGGAGGTACATACACTTTTCTATAGGGATATGTTGATTCATATATGGCAGGTGATAAAGATAGTAGGAGGAGCACCACAGGGTATGTTTTTACTATAGGTGGAACAATAGTAAGTTGTATTTCGAAACTACAAAAGGTTATTGCACTTTCAACAATAGAAGCAAAGTATGTTGCTGCTACAAAGGCTAGTAAAGAAATGATTTGGTTATAGAGGTTTATGGAGAAATTGGGAAAGAAACAAGGGAATAGCAGATTGTACTTTGACAGTCAGAGTGCCATTCATCTTGAAAATAAATCATCCTTTCATTCAAAGACTAAGAATATATAGCTAAGGTACCATTTCATATGATCTTTCTTGGAAGATGGACATTTCAAGTTGGAAAAGATACACACTAGACAAAATCCTGCAGAGATGTTAACAAAGGGAGTAATCAGGGACTAATTGAGTTCCTTCTCAATTTTAGTTGGTCTTCAAGAATGAATACGAAGATGAAAAATTTTCCAGGTACAAGAAGGTTCATAGTCCATCATATACATCAGCGGTGGAGTTGTTGAGATCAGTCTCCAAGTGGGAGATTGTTGGTTGTGGATCCTAATCATCTTATCGATTCAAAGGTCTTTACTTTCAGGCATGTTTATACCCCATGAAGACTTTACACCCTAGAAGAATGTACAGTCTTCCACGCAGGGGAGTGCAGAGGGGGGTTACCCCCTCTGCGGGGTTCGGGGGAAAGCAGGCCCCCGGTGGGGGTTCAAGGGCGAATCCCCCGAAGGAAAAATTGCCTTGTAAAAGTATATTGTAATTTCATTGTAAATATAGACCATTCATTATAAGGTCACAGATCTAACGGTATAAGTTATGTTAAGGTTTTTTTCCCTAGAAGGCAACCCTCTCTTATGAGGGAAATGTATTGCGGCTAGGAATAATAGTGAATATTGTATCTGAGATAGGAGACTGTGAGAGAAAGAAGAGGAATTTACAGTGGGTTTGTTGTAGGTTGTATCCCTTCGATTGTTGGATAATAATAAAGGAAGGACCTGGAAATTTATTTGGTGGACGTAGCCCACACTGAGTGAACCACATATATCTATGTCTCTATTGTATTGTGTATCGTTTCTGTTTTATTTCCAAATTTGTTTTATTTTATTGCTTCGCAATCCTTTTTTCTAATAGTATCCTCAACTCTAACATCCACAATGTCCTCTGGAAAAGAAAGATCACATGAAACTTCTTCCTTTGAAAAAGGTTTTAAAAAATCATCGATGAAAGTGTCATCAAGATCATCAAAGAAAGTTATGGTCATAGCAAGCACAGTCCAAAAAAAATCATTAATTCTCCCACTAGTGTCCATGAGAAAAAAATGAACTTTCACCTTTTCTTCTTGAATGAGGAAAATATCACACACAATCATAATCATTTCCACTTGTCAATTAGAGTACTTTGTTGCATTGCATGAAATATTGGTAATTTCTATACTAAAAAATCAGGCATTGAATGTTGTTTACCTGGAAACACAAGAGGAATCCTCTCTCACCAATATTCCATGGTATTACTATTTGTATTTTAAGTAGGATCAAGGTTTGTTGGATCAACCAAATAAGATTCTTATATGAATTTCATTAGATCTTGAAAAGTTTCTTCATACCTCATCCATCCATATACTTCTCCCACTAGTGTCCATGAGAAAAAATGACCTTTCACCTTGTCTTCTTGAATGAAGAAAATATCACACACAATCATAATCACTTCCACTTGTCAATTAGTGTACTTTGTTGCATTGCATGAAATATTGGTAATTTTTATATTAGAAAATCAAGCATTGAATGTTGTTTACCTGGACACACAAGAGGAATCCTCTCTCACCAATATTCCATGGTATTACTATTTGTCTTTTAAATAGCATCAAGGTTTGTTGGATCAACTAAATAAGATTCTTGTATGGATTCAATTAGATATAGAAAACTTTCTTCATACCTCATCCATCAATATAGTGAGCCTTTCGACAACAAACAACATCAAATTGAAATCATGGCATGATTCTATTATCCTAAAACACAATAGTTCTCAATGCATAAGCGTGCCAACATTCAACGAATACCATTTGAAAAAATGTTCTCAATAACAATACCATCAATATTACTTAAAACCATGGACCTATGACCATACATTTGGGCATGACATGCTGAGTCTCGAAAACCCAATCATTTGGGGCAACCAAGAATATATATATATTCATCTATGAGCACATGCACCCAACAACAAAAAGGATATGCCTCTAACTCCATTCCATCCAAGAAATAGGTAAGAGATAAAAAAAAGGTTTTTTTGATCAACCAAATAAGCGACATGAATGTTGTCCACCTCTATCAAATATAAGCAACCCAACCAACTCTTGAATTTTCCCATTATTGTATTAGGAAATTGTGGCTTCATGACAAAAGGAGTATATATTAACTTACTCTATGTGCATGCCTATGTATATAGTAAAGGAGTGGTGGATGAGACTACTTCAACCTTCTAGGATTATCCACATATATCAAAAATTTGATGCATCAATACACTTTGTAGCAGTCACCATAAACCAAATATGCACTTTTCAAATATTCGAGCATGCATTATGCCCTAAATGTATGAATGGCATGTATGTTGACATCATATAGTTCATGTATGTAACTCCTTAGGCATGTTGGAAAACCCTTTGTTGGGTATGCATGCAACCCTTCAAACCATTTATGGGAATTAATAAATATACACCAACAAAGAATATGAAAGAGTAATAGGATGGACAATGTAACGTCCCTGGCCACCAACAGGTCAGGAAACGAAACTACTATGACACTTCACTTAGATCTAATACCTATTTGTAACGTCCCCAGCCATGAACAGGTCGGGCAAGACCACTACTTTGACACTTCACTTAGCTCTGATACCAATTTTTTTTAACACCCCCGAACACTCAAGCCGTTCCATGATATCTCGTAGAAATAACAATTATCATCTACCTATAATTAAAACCATAGACAAACAACATAATCTGCTAATACATAGAGGGATGCAAAAATTATAGTAAAAGAATACATGTAGTAATTCAGACAAGACCGTAGTTGTAACATCATATATACATACATAGCATGTGAATGAATAGGGAATGAATACTTATCGTTTAATTGATATCCACCAACTCTGTGCAGGCCTTCCATGAACCTCCCATTTTTAGACCACTTCACTCATTACGCTCAGGAGTGGGTCACCCCTGAGCTCCACTTCACTCATTACGCTCAGGAGTGGGTCACCCCAGCTAGGGCTAAGCTCCACCTGTGGAAAGGGAATCCTAGATTAGGCCGAGGTTACAGGAAACTGCACAATACAACTAGAAGTATTCTCTCCAAGAGACTTCTTACGCCCACTACACATAGACCCTCATTCTCACACATGCTTGCTCCACCTTGGGAATATGCACCTTAACTGTTTCAGATTCCATCGACTACTCCACTTCCCATTTCACTGCCTCGAAGTGCCATATTGTAATTTTCTGATCTTCAGAGTAGCTAGTGCTCGACTCTCTCTAAGAGAAAATCACTTCCCAACAAACTCTCTCACTTGGAGAGAGTTTCTCACAGGCCTGATAACCTACCTCTTCAACCACGGGCTTGAAAACCCGCTTCTTCAACCACTTCAAATCAGTTCGAACAAGGTGAGGACAATAACAACAACAAAAGTACTCAGTTAACACACGGGTGATGACAATAAAAAAAAATGGGCACAGAAAATGAAAATGACAACATCCAAACGCTAAGATATAGCATGTCTCAAAAGAATACAAATGTATCAGGCTTCATAGGAGACACACAAGATAAATCCAATACCACCACAGGATTCCGAAGGCATGTACAAGATACAGAGGCTGATGATGGATGCGAGCGAGTAAGGTGGAGAATGAAAGAATGGGAGCAACCCCCCCCCGAACGAGTTGATGCTCCATCTTTAATTGCATGCACCTAGGTTGACACATGTCCTCCTTGATATGCATGCACTCCAATTTTCATTTGTTTCACCTTTTTTAGGAACTTAGGATAAATGGGTTTAATTTTCCCCACTTTAATATTTTCATTATTCATGAATATATTATAATATTCCCTTGGGTTAAGTGCTCCAAATTAGCCCCTCTTTCCTATCCTATGAGTCCCATCCCTTTCCCTACCTGGTGGATATCTTTCCCCCATCATTATTTCTTCATGTTCGGTCTACACGCAATGATGTATAATTTTTATTAATGATCTGCATAATTACATATACAAAAATCAGGCTAATTGGCCTTAGCATCCAGAATCTATGGCCTATAACACATAAGCCTACAAGCTTATTAAAACTTGGCTCACCAACCTACAAACATTAGTACAATTCATAAATAAAACTTGGGCTCATCCGTGGGGACATTACAATCCCCT
This sequence comes from Picea sitchensis, assembly GCA_010110895.2. Taxonomy (NCBI): domain Eukaryota; kingdom Viridiplantae; phylum Streptophyta; class Pinopsida; order Pinales; family Pinaceae; genus Picea; species Picea sitchensis. Next base: position 536,358 of record SNQJ01S0002006.1, on the reverse strand, counting down.
CCCATTATTTTTGCATTATCCTCACTACAACTCATTTACATAACATCAACAAAATTTTCAAAGTCTTCAAAAAATATGCGGGTGTTCTTCCCACATAGCATCGTCATTTTCCCATGTCACATCCTCGGGACTGTAATAGGTCCTTGGGATGGTACCAGGTCCAATGGACCTTTACAAGTCCTATGGATCGATTCTAAAGCTGCTTTCTCTTCCTATCCAATATGTGCACCAGATACACTTGCAAGGTGCCTTCTTTCTCCACCCGAATCACATTCCAATCAATCACATGATTAGGATCATGTATATATTTCTTAAGAAATGAAATATGAAACAAATTATGTACATTCATGTATGTAGGAAATGAAAGTATATATGAAACTGGTCCAATCCTTTATAGGATTTCAAATGGCCAACAATATCTGGTTGTCAACTTGGAATAGTTTCCTAGCTTCACGAAATTTTGATGGCTTTCACTTTCAAGAAAACATGATCACCACTTTAAACTCTCCGTGGGTCCTGTTCTTATCATCATAGCTTTTCTTCCTGTCTTCGGAAGCCTTTAAATTTTTCTTAATCTTCAACATTTTCTCTTCCATTTGCTTGAGAGACTCTGGCCCAACCACTTCCCTATTAGCTGGGTTATCGCAACTTACTGGGGTGTTTCACTTTCTTCCATAAAGTGCTTCAAATGGGATCATCTTTAACGATGCTTGATACCCATTATTGTAAGAAATGTTTACCAAGTGTAGGTAGTATTCCCATTTAGATGGTTTTTCCATCACATAAGTCCTTAGAATATATTCTATCACTTGGTTCACCCTCTATGCCTTCCCATCAGAATCAGGATGATAAGTAGTGTTGAAGTTCAGATTCATTCTGAACCCTTTTAATAACCCCTTCCAGAAATTTGAGGTAAATTTTGGGTCTCTGTTAGACACAATTATCTTGGGAGTACCGTGAAATCATGCTACTTCCCTCGTATATATATATATATATAGGCAACATTAGATGCCTTGTGAGTGGTATTCAATGGAATAAAATGGGCATATTTCACAAGCTTATCGAACACCACCATGATGGAATCATGTTTCTTATTTGTTCTGGGTAATCCTGTGATGAAATCCATTGTTTCCACTTCCCACTTCCACTCAAGAATTGGTAATGGCTGTAGCAACCCATCTAGGTGCCTATTTTCACCCTTGACCTTCTGACACTCCATACATCTGGCGATGTATTATTCAATTTCCTTCTTCATACCTGGCCAAAAGTAATGGCTCTTGACTACTTCCACTATTTTCTAATATCCATGGTGCCCAACATAAGGCACATTATGCATTTCTTTCAAGATCATTACTCTCAATTCCTGAAAATTAGGTACACAAATTATGTTTTTGTACAAGAGTGTTCCATCAAATTCAAATTTATAATCTTCCACTTTTTGTAGCATCTTACCTTGATGTATCTTTGTCACCAATTCCATGTACTGCAAATATGCATTTGCATCTTCTGAAATTCTTCCTTTAATATCAATTTGATACATTCTAATGGTCATACCATGTAGTTTGTGCGCTCTCTTGTTGAGTGCATCAACCACTTTGTTCTCCTTTCCTTTGATATGCTTGATATCAAAGTCATACTCACAAAGGAATTCCAACCATTTACTCTACCTAGCATTTAAGGTTGGTTGATCAAAACAATACTTCAGACCATTATGGTATGTCCTCAATTCAAACCTATTTCCCATGAGGTAATGTCTCCATTTCTTTAGAGCGTGTACAATGGCCGCCAACTCCAAATCATGAGTTGCATAGTTATTTTCATGCTCTTTCAATTTTTTGGACTCATAACATATTACAAACCCATTTTGGTTGAGGAATCCTCTCAGTACTTCTTTGCATGCATCTATACACACTACAAAATCTTCATTTGGATCTGCAATCCTCAGGATTGGAGAACTAGTTAACAACTACTTCAATTGTTGGAAGCTTCTCTCACATTCTTCTATGCATTGAAATTTCTTCTCCTTCCTTTGCAAAGAAGTGATGGGGTGAGATATCCTTGAGAACCCTGCAATGAACCTTCTATAATATCTAGCTAGACCCATAAAGGATCTAAATTCTTCCACATTCTTTGGCGCTGACCATTCCCCGGTGGCTTCTATCTTCTCAAGATCCAAGACTATCCCATCTTTTGAAATGATATGTCCTAAATAATGGATCTTCTTTTGATAGAATGAGCACTTTCTCAATTTGGCATATAGTTGGTTCTCTATTATCACTTGCAACACCATTTTCAGATTATGTTCATGCTCTTCCTCTGACTTGGAATACACCAGGTTGTCATCCAAAAATACTATGACAAACTTGTCTAGATATTCTCTGAATACACCATTCATTAGGCATATGAAAATAGCGGGTGCATTTGATAACCCAGATGGCACCATGGTGAATTCATAATGACCATACCTTGTTCTAAAAGCGTTCTTCTTGATGTCTTCATCCTCTATCCTTACCTGGTGGTACCTTGACCTGAGATCTATTTTTGAAAATATCTTGGCATCCTTCAACTGATCAAAGAGATCATCGATCCTTGGCAAAGGATACTTGTTCTTAATAGTCACTTTGTTCAACTGTCTAAAATCGATGCACAATATCAATGTCCCATAATTCTTCTTCAAGAACAGGACCGGGGCACCCCAAGGTGACACACTTAGGCATATATACCCCTTCTTCATAATTTCTTCAAGTTTCAATTGCAATTCTTTCAACTCTTTTGTACTCATTCTGTAAGGAGTTTTTGACACTAGAGTTTCTCGAGGCATCAGGTTTATAGAGACATCAATATCTCTCTCCAGGGGTAGTGTAGGTACCTCCTGGAATAAATCCTCAAAATATTTTAATACTGCATGGTCTTCAATATTTGGAAGCCTTTCATGTAGCACTTCTTCAACTGTATTGCTGAGATTTCTTTGATAGCAACTGCTCTGGGAATTCCTTGGACTATTCTCTGATTCCCTTCCTCATCCAGAAAATTGAATTCCTTGTTACGACAATCTAATATGGCATGGTGTTGGTCCAACCAATCCATCCGAATAAGATAGTCATAGGAACCTAAGGATAATATGTTCAATTGATCCCTTGAGCTCAACCCGTTCATGTCCACTGGACATGACTTAACCAACTCAGTAACTTTTCTTTTGGCTCATGTATCTAGCTGCACTAAACAAGATTTTCCATGATGGTTTCTTGGCAAATGTAAAATTTCAACTATCTTGGGATCTATATAACTATGACTAGCCCCTAAATCAATTAAATTAGTAAAGGCATGATTATTGATCATACCTTCAACTTTAATCATGTGTGATTTAAACTCAAATTGTTTGTTTTCTAGGGCTGCATAGATCTTTGGTATTCTATTGCCCATGTATTCCACTATTTCTGCTTGCTGAACATTGTGGACAACTCTCATTTTTCTATTTTTGTGGGGACAATCTCTATACTTGTGGTCACCCTGACAACCCTAACATTGAATGGGCATCTACCTTGGTCTTTGTCCCCCTACCTCAGCCATTCTCTGCTCTCTAAAAGATGGTTTTCCTTGCAGACCATTTCTGAAAAAATGGAGGTTTGTTTCCCTTCTGTTTCTACTCTTTATTGAACTTCTTCTTGTCATCCCAAGCCTTTCGGAAAGTGGGCTTTTCTCTTTATTGCTCATATAATCATTTTTCTCTCCTTATAGTTTCTTCCATAGTCTTAGGATCATCATACTAGATCTTGTCACTAATGGAAGATGGTAGTCCACTCAGATACCTTTGATATTTGGCAGTCTCATCCTTGATGAAAGGGACATACTTCAACAATTCCAAAAACCTTCATTCATATTCATCAATGGTCATGCTACCCAGCTTGAGTTCAAATAAATCTTTAATATTTTTGTCATAGTATCTCTTAGTCAAGTATTTCTTTTTTAAATACTTCTTGAATTCCTTCCAAGTAACATTTTTCTCTTTAATGTGTTGCACCTACAAAAGATGGTCCCACCACCTGGATGCCTTTCCTTTCAGTTGATACATTCCAATTCTTCTTTCTGCATGCGAGGAGTAATTCTGAAGTTGGAAATATTTCCTCATGCCAACCCATGTCTCAACATATTCCTCCTTCTTGTGCTCTCCATAAAGTGTAGGCGGTTTGATCTTGTTCATTTCTCCCTCTAGTTCATCCACTCCATATCTCCTATGCGTTTTGGTAGGAGATGGGATTGAACTACTGTTTTCCCTTCCCTTGGAGTGTCCTTGGGAGTGATAATGGTGTCTACCAACACTCCTTGATTTTCTCTTCTGATCAGGGGACCTGTGACTTCCTGATTTAATGGAGTCACTCTTCTTATCCAATTTCCTTTCTATCCTTTCCAATCTCTGTATCAACTTTATATTGAATTCTCCCTATTGATCGTTGTCTTTCATGAGATTTATGTTATCTGCTCGGTGAGTTTGGACATATTTATGTAATATTTCAATGATTTTCATCATGTTTCCTTCCTTACTTATCTCTCCTCCATGCCCATTGAATTTTGATACTTCAACTCCCAAATGGACATCCATTCCTATAGATTCATTCTATGAACTGGAAGAATTATGTGCCTCCTCCATTTCTCTGCACTAAGTGGCAATTCGGTTCACTTTTGACAATTGTTAACTCTGCAAACACAATGTGTAGTCAACCAAAATTTGTCAGGCCATTAGTCCTTAAAAAATTACACATTATTCATAAACCAATATGATTCATTTTGTGATTCTCGAGCAATCAAGAATCCTCGGAGATATTTTCTTTTTGATCTCTGCTCTATTCTGCAATAATTTTTGGGCACTAGACCCTTTTCTCTTAGCCCCTAACCCATGTGACCATGTACTATGGGAAATTGATAGCTCGATATGCGCTTAATCAGGACTTCGGGCCTCCAACTTCGAATGTTTTCAAAGCACATCACAACAAATCTCTCGGAGTTCCGTATTAACAAACTTGCCAAGTAGGGTGGATCAACATTCCATGACTACCCACTATCCAACGGATGACACCCACTGTGGAACTTCATGCATCTAATCTTCGGTACTTTGGAGGATTTCACATCCGTAGACCCCCAGCACCCTGAATCGTTAATCTCTGAACACTTCCATGTCACCTTTGGTGACGTCATTACGTCTCGTCACCTCGATGTTATGAAAAATTTGAAAGTTCTTGTTTTCGTTCCCTTATGAAACATTATTTCGGAGTGTCAAGTCTTCATATTTCACAACTGGTGCCACGCGCCACTGTGACGCTCCACCACCCATACTCGAGAGGAGGTTTATGTGGAGAAACATTAGAAACAGACACATTTCCCACTTGGATAGGTGACACATGTCACATTCTATCGGGTGTCTAAATCATCCAAATATTCTTAAACCTATGACATGTGGCACACATCCCATGTGTACATGCCATTCCCAATGACATTATCAAGCCACATTACTCTGAAATTTCGCCTTAAGAATTTTTTACGTCTTCTTCCTTCCAGTCTCCCGAATTATGAATTTCCAAACTTCTTTACCCTCTGGGTCCACATAGTACAACTGTCAACATTCCAAGTGGGGCCACGTGGCATGCATAGGAGATATCCATGCCACCTCCAGGTTAAGTCATTATGACTCACTACTTAGGCTCTTCAGGGATTTAGAGCTTTGGGCTTCAGAATTTCTCTCCTTTGCACACACTAATTCTCTCGAACATCGAAATCCTGAACAAGACAATCTGCTGACATGTGTCCCTATTGATGGACATTTTGGTTTAACTCCACACTTTGAACCTTTGGGGGCCTTCTCCCTTCACCACTCTATTTTCCCTTTTTAACATGGCTTGATCCAATGGTAAGGCTTCTCTCCATATTTACGGTGTAGATCTCCTCCGAGACTTCATAGATTTGGGCTTTGGCCCTTCTCTTATTTTTTTTCACCTAACTTCACCGAAGTCCCAAAGTCCGAAGGGATTCGAGGTTAACCCTTCCTATACTTTCACTAGATCTGATGGTTGTGAAGGATTCCCCTTATCCTGAACAGATCCTATGACCCCAACACCACAACGTTTGTGATTTCTTTCTCTGTGGCCATTTATTATACTTATTACACCTCTTCTGTTCCAAAAAAATCCAAGTGTTCTTTCAACGCCCTTCTAGCACTCTGTACGTCAAAATTATCTGGAGTTCATACTCCAAATTTCATGTTCGTGGCCCCTATAGGTTCAGGGTAGGAACTATGGGCTGTGAACTTGAAATTTTTCCATTTCAACAACAATTATTTTTTGAAACGTTTGCTTCAACTTCCACCAACATGGCCCATACAGGCTCAGTGTTGAAACCTTAGCTATAATACCAATTTGTAACATCCTAGAGAAAACCCCCTTCCCTCCAAAGGGATTCTTGACCTCCCATCCTTGGATCATTTGGATTTCCGAGTCGAAGCGACTCCTTGGGTTTCTGCAGCACCTGAAACTATTCCACCCACACAAACATGCTCTTTCCGCGAGTGACCACGATTGTGACCGTGGGTCTACCTCCTTTGCGGTTTCATATTTCAGGGAAGACCCAAATCCTTTTTTCACTCCTTTCCGAAGCACTCAACTCTGAGTCTCCGAACTTATTCCATGCGTCTCCTCAGATTTTTGGCTCCATAATGGTTCTAAATTCGCGACCCCATGGAACTCTAGGCCTTTTCACTTATGATCTCCACTCTCCTGACTTCTGAACTATTGGATCCTGTCATCATGTGTTCTCTTGTGATCAACGGTCGAGATTTTAATTGACTCTTTGGATTTTGCGACCCGAACTTTGTCAAGTTTCCAACTTGTCGAACTATGAAATATCGAAATACTTCACAGCTATCCTCCGTGTATGTTTACCAAATCTAACGGTCTGGAATCATTCTTCTCCTTCATAGAACGAATCTTGCAATCGCTGACTTCGAAAAGAAATTCACGATCTCCTTTCCTTGAAAATTTTCGTCTCTCTCCCTCCTGATCTTTCCTTCTTTTATTTGTTCACTTGAACAATCTCTTTGACCCTTAGTCGAATTCTTGACCTATGCACTCCTTGCAATAGGCTGGTCTCCTCACTCACTCCTCTGTGAATGATTCTGCACTCCTTGCGAATGTCGATGCACTCCTTGCAGACGTGTAAGTTCAATTATCTCTTCTAATATTTTGAACTAAAATAGCCTCAATCATGCACACCTTGCACTCTCTCAATAAAGATAACCCATTTGTAACTTTTCTACCTCACGCAAATGACTCATACATTCAACAAAGCAAATGCAGTCATGGATTCAAGAACAGAAATAACAGAGAATTTGAAAATAACAGAAACTCTACCATTCATTCAGATAGACACACCCATACACACATTTGGGACAATATCATTGTTATATTCCTCCAATTGAAACTTACATACATTCATAGAAATTTCTCTGCATCTCCCAACTCTTAGCTTACAATGGCAATTTACACATAATAGACTCAACAATAGCTCAACATCAACAACAACCCTTACTGGGAAATAATACTAAGATTTTATACAAAGAGGTCCTCTTCGAGCATTCCCTCCAACTACTCTACACTACCTTGAATGGAATTAAATTCTATCAACTACTTAATACCCATTACAATAAATATTGCGTCATACAGATAAGAACACAACATCCAAATTTATACTGAGATCTGATCTTCAAAACAAATACATTCCCCCATCGACTTCCATGATGGTTCATCCTTCAAGAATCTAAGACATCCATTATTCAAAATTTTCTGTCAGATATCACATTAATACATTGATCAGCTTGAAATTCAAAATATTTCAAAATGTGCGCTAGTGCGCCCAACTGTCCTCCACGCTTGTGCTTCGCTAGCGATGCTCCTGCATCATACTCCCTTGGCTAAAAAATTCATGGAATCCTATCCATAATATCCTGCACTGACCTTTCATGCTTCTGGATCTCCACTTCATTGACCCAGCTGACATCTTCTGTTGGTCATCCTTTCCATTTCAACAAGTATTCAAAATATGTCTTCCTTCTGGTCTTCTTGCTAACTCTTTGATCGATGATCTTTTCCATCTGTGGATTCTCTACTACAGGCATCTGTTTCTCCCACCGAATTTTCCTTTGATCTTCAGCTCTTTCAGTTCCATCTTCCCTGTAAAGGTACAGGTCATAAATGTTGAATATGCATGATATACCCACATCGACAACTCTAACTCATAAGAATTCTCACCAAACTTCCTCAATATTTTACATGGCCCTATATTTTTCAACTTCACTTTATTATATGTTCCCCTTGGGAATACTTCCTTCTTCAGATGTGCTAGAACTTGATCTCCAACTTCAAATTCAAGCTTTCTCCTATGTTGATCATCTCTGCACTTGTACTCATTGTTAGTCTTCTTCAACTACTCCTTGATCTGATTGTGAAGTTCCTGCATATCTGCAGTGAAATCGTTTTCTCCCGCACTTCTAATATCACTTTGATTTAGATCTCTTAATTCTAAAACTCCTCTCAGATTCATCCCATACATGATTTGAAATGGAATTTTCCGAGTTCTTCTATTCACTAATTCATTATATGTAAAATTGTCTTGTGCTTGAATTTGATCCCATTGACTATGGTGTTTAGTGACCAAACTCCTCAACAAATATCCTAGTCTTATATTCACCACCTCGGTTTGTCCATCTATCTGTGGATGATATGCAAAACTAAAAGATAGCTCTGTCCCGAACTTTTTCCACAACATCCTCCAGAAATGACCAAAAAACTTGGTATCCATGTCTGAAACTATACTCCTTGTCAATCCATGGATTCTTACAATATCTTTGAAAAAAAAATTTGCAACATGCATTGCATCACTAGTCTTCTGGCATGGGATAAAGTGTTCCATATTCGAAAACCTGTCCACCACCACAAATATGGAATCATTTCCTTTTTGTGTTCTTAGCAATCCCAACACAAAATCCATGCTTATCGCATCCCAAGGCCTCTCTAGAATAGGAAATGGTTGATGCAATCCAGTGTTATGTTTCTTCCCCTTGGTGTAATGACAAATATTATAGTTGTTCACAAATTTATTCACCTCCTCTCTCATACCTGGCCAATAATATGAACTAGCTACTTGAGAAAATGTTTTTTCATGGTCGTAGTGTCCAACTAGACCTATGTTATGCTTTTCCCTCAGCAAATTCTCCCTCATCATTCATCTGGGTATACACAACTGGCATCCTTTGAATAGTAAGCCATCTTGGATCAGATATTCATCCCACTGGCTTCTGTCTCTGAGCACAGGATTCGCACATGCTTCATATGCTTATCCAAAGTCTCGATCACTATGATACAGTTCTTTAAGGTGATCGAATCCCAAGGTTTTAATTAGAAATTCCTACAGAATTAAAATACTCCTGCTCAATGCATTAACAACTTTGTTAGCATTTCCATAAACATGTTTAATGGAAAAAGTAAAATTTTGCATAAACTCTATCACCTTAGCATGTTTCTAGTTTAACTTCTCCTATCTGGTTATGAATTGCAAAGCGTGATTATCACTATACAAAACAAGCTCCTTTGGTACGAGATAAAACAGACCTTCTATTTATCTTCATTCAACTTGTCACTAAAATATGAAACAGGCCTTTTGTCTTGGCTTAAGATCGGTCCAATTGCAATTCCACTTGCATCACACCTTACTTGAAACATCTTTCCGAAATCTGGTAGGACCAGAATCGATTGTTCAATTATCTTCTCCTTTAATATGTGGAAGCTCCTCTCGTCTTCCTCTGTCCATTTAAAATACTTGTGTCTCTTCTTTACTGTATCCATCATCTGAGCACTAATCCCACTAAAATTCTTGATGAACTTCCAATAAAAACTTGCTAACACATGGAAGCTTCTTACCTCAAAGATATTATTTTGTGACGACCATTCTTTGATTGCTTTCACCTTTTCGGTATCCATCTTCAACTGATTTGAAGAAATAACAAAAACCAAATATATGATCTATGTCTTCAAGAAAGAGGATTAACAACTTCTCTTGTTGTAGCCTCCTCATCACCAATGCTAATTGTCTCAAGTGTTCCTCTTTACTCTTACTAAACACCAGTATACCATCTAGATACACAATCCCAAAATTACCCATCAAATCCTTTAATACTTCATTCATTAGCCTCATAAAAGTGCTCGGGGCATTCGTTAAGACAAATGTCATAACAAGCCACTCGTATAACCCCTCATTCGTCTTGAATGTTGTTTTCCACTCATCAACTTCTCTCATCCTGATCTGGTGATATCCACTTTTCAAATATATTTTTGAAAAATAGTTAGCTCCACTCAATCAATCCATCAAGTCATCTATCCTTTGTAATGGAAATTGGTATCTGATGGTAATCTTATTTATGGCTCTCGAGTCCATACACATTCTCCATCCTCCATCCTTCTTCGGACTTAGTAAATTTGGTACTACACATGGACTCAAAATTTCTAGGACCAATCCTTTATCTAATAGATCTTGAACCTATCTCTTCACCTCCTCATTCTCTTGAGGCGTCAACTTGTATGATGATTTATTTGGCAGGATTCCTCCTGGTATGAATTCAATATGATGACTGATTCTCCTAATAGGTGGCAATGAGTTTCACAACTCATCCACTACAATATCAACAAAGTTCTCTAGTAGATCCTAAACTTCCTCAGGAAAATCTTCCAATCAAGTACTGGTAAGGATGAACCTTGGTTTTCTTACTACATCAAACTCCATCTCATGTTCCTTCTTTACTTCATTTAGGAGTTCCTTCCTACCCATGAGAAATATACTCGTGTTGGCTTCCTCTTTAACCTTCTTTTCCTCATTCGGTAGCAACATGTGTGTCCTACCATTTTTCTCTAAGGTGTATGTATTTCTCCTCCCATCATGAATAAGATTTCTATCATATTGCCAGGGTATTCCCAAAAAAACATGACAAACATCCATTGGAATTACATCACATGGGATCTCATCCATGTATATTCCCAAAACATGATGTCGTCCATTGGAATTACATCACATGGGATCTCATCTCTATATCCCCATATTTTAAAATTAACAAGGCATTGTTGAGTAATCAGCACTGATCATCTTTCTAACCATGAAACTTGTGTATCTCGATGTGTACGTCACTTAACTTCCACCATCTCCTTCCATGGATACTAAGTTTTCACTGCTCCCGCTATCAATTATCACCTTGCAAAGTTTGTCCTTCGTTTTGAAAGCCGTTCTGAACAAATTTTTCCTCTGCACTAGCTTTTTGGGTTTTGGATCTTGATTTAAAAAAAAATTCTTTATCATCAAGGACCTTCCATCCTCTGCACCTTCTGTCTCAACATCTTACTTATGTGCTTCCGATATGTGAGATTCACCTCCTTTCTTTCTCTCGGGGCAATCCCAAGACATATGTCCTGTCTTTCCACATGAACAACACCTTACTTCTCCTCCTCTGCCTCTTCCTCTACCTATGGGAAAATAAATTATGCCACCACTCTGTCTTCCTTGGGAACTTCCTCCTTTCTCAGAGTGGCTATGTGGCTTCTTCACCTCATCTCTGGGCTTCTGTTTTTTCTCCTGGGAAACTCCTTTTCCTCTGTTCAAGATTCAACCTATGTTCTGCTGACTTTGCTTCCTAATCAACTTCTCTTCTACTTTCATTTCCATTTGATACGCGTCCTCTACAGCCTTGACTTTTGTCATATTGAATTCATCCTGAATTTCATATCTCAGGCCAATATTGTATCTAACAACCTTCTCCTCATCTCTTTCCCTCTGTCCAACTCTAATTTTAAGTTTATAGAACTCTTATGTGTACTCCTTCGCAATCAATTATCTCTGTCTCAGGTTATGCATCCTCCTGAACAAGTTTATATGGTAATCCTTGGGAATTAATTTCGCCTTTATATTGGCTACCATTTGATCCAAACTCTTGATATTTTTCTTTCCTTTGCTCCTCCCGTCAGCCTACAATTCATCCCACCATAGTCATGCATGTCCTTTCATCCTAGTGACATCATGCCTTACCTTTTTCTCCTCTTTGACATCTTCATAGTCGAAATACTTGTCCATTCCTCTTATCTAGTCAAGAAATTCCTCTGTGTCTAAATTTCCTTCATACATCGGGATGCCGATCTTCTCTCTGGCATCCAATTTCACAAACTCTCTCAACAAGCATTCTTCCACAACTTCCTCAACTACAGCTTCTGCCTCGACCTCTGTATTTTTTATTTCTTCCTCATTGACATCTCCAACATTCGATGCTCTCTTTTGTGTTGTTTCCATGGAATTCAACCTCGCACACAATTCTCTCATCTCCCTTTCCATACCTTTGTTGGCTACAGGTGGATCAACATGTCTTCTAGGTGACAATGTGTTGACGTTTATCCTTCTCCCTACAGAAGTCAATTTTGTACTCTGCTCTGATACCACTCCTGGCGTAAACCCCCTTCCCTCCAAAGGGATGATTGACTTCTCTGTCTTGGATCATTTGGATTTCCGAGTCGGAGCGACTCCTTGTGTTTTTGAGGCACCCGAAACTATTCCAACCACACACACAGGCTCTTTCTGTGAGTGACCATGGTTGTGACTGTAGGTCTACCTCCTTCATGGTTTTAGATTTCAGGGATGACCTGAATCCTTTCTTCACTCCTTCTCGAAGCGCTCAAATATGAGTCTCTGAACTTATGCAACACGTCTCCTCAAATTGCCAACCCAACAATGGTTCGGAATATGCGACCCCGTGAAATGCTAGGCATTTTCTATTATGATATCCACTCTCCTGACTTTCAAACTCTTGGATTCCATCGTCACATGTTTTCTTGTGATCAACAATTGAGATTTTAATCGCTAATTCAGATTTCGTGACCCAACCTTCGTCAAGTTTCCAACTCGCCGAAATACCGAAATACTTCGCACCTATACTTCATGTAGCTTTACTAGATCTAACAGTCTGGAATCGTTCTTTTCCTTCTGAGAACAAATCTTGCACTTATTGACTTCGACAAGAAATTCATGGTCTCCTTTCCTTGAAAATTTCTGCCACTCTCCCTCCTGAGCTTTCCTTCTTTGATTTGTTTCCCTAAACAATCTCTTCGACCCTTAGTCGAATTCTTAACCTGTGCACTCCTTGTGACATGCTTCTCTCCTCACTCACTCCTTGTGACATGCTTCTCTCCTCACTCACTCCTTTGTGAATGATTTTTCACTCCTTGCGACCGTCGAGGCACTCCTTATATACGTATAAGTTCTTCTATCTCTTTTGAGATTTTGAATTGAAATAGCCTCGGTCACACACTCCTTGTTGATACTATGCACACCTTGCAGTCGCTTAATAAAGAGAAACCATTTGGAACTTTTCTACCTCACGCAAATGACTCATACATTCAAGAAAACAAATGTAGTCATGGATTCAAGAATAGAAATAACAGAGAATTTGAAAATAACATAAACTCTACCATTCATTCAGATAGACACACCCATACACACATTTGGTACAATATCTCTATTATATTCCTCCAACTATAGCTTTCGTACATTCATACAACTTTCTCTACATCTCCTAGCTCTTACCTTACAATGGAAATCTACACATACTAGACTCAACAATATATCAACAACAACAATAACCCTTACTGGGCAACAATACTAAGATTCTATACAAAGAGGTGCTCTTCGAGCATTTCCTCCAACTACTCTATGCTACCTTGAATGGAATTAAATGATATCAACTAATTAACACCCATTACAATAAATATTGTGTCGGACAGATAAGAACGCAACATCCAAATATGTATCGTGATCTGATATTCAAAACAAATACATTCCCCCATTGACTTCCATGATGGTTCATCCTTCTAGAATTTAAGACATACATTATTCAAAAATTTCTGTCAGATATCACATTAATACATTAATCAGTTTGAAATTCAACATATTTGAAAATGTGCGCTAGTGTACCCAGTTGTCCTCCACGCTTGTGCTTTGCTAGCGATGATCCTGCATCATACTCCCTTGGCTGAAAAATTCATGGACTCCTTTCCATGAGCTCCTACATCGATCTTCCATGCTTCTGGATCTTCGCTTCATTGACCCAGCTAGCATCCTCCACTGCTCGACCTTTCCATTTCACCAAGTATTCAAAATACGTCTTCCTTCTGGTCTTCTTGCTAACTCTTTGATCTATGATCTTTTCCATCTACGAATTCTATGCTAGAGGCATCTCTTTCTCCCACTGAATTCTCCTTTGATCTTCAACTACTTCAGTTCCATCTTCCCTGTAAAGATGCAGGTCGTAAATGTTGAATATGAGCAATATACCCACATATTCCGACAGCTCTAACTCATAAGCATTCTCACCAAACTTCATCAAGATTTTACATGGCCCTATCGTATTCAACTTCACTTTATTATATGTTCCCCTCGAGAATCTTTCCTTTCTCAGATGTGCTACAAATTGATATCCAACTTCAAATTCAATACTTCTCCTATGTTGATCATCTATGCACTTGTACTTATTGTTGGTCTTCTTCAACTGCTCCTTGATCTGATTGTGAATTTCCTACATCTCTGTAGCGAAATCTTCTGCTCTCGCGCTTCTAAACTCACTTTGCTTCATATCTATTAATATGAAACTCCTCTGGGATTCATCCCATACATGATTTGAAATGGAATTTTCCCAGTGCTTTTGTTCAGTGAGTCATTATATGAAAACTCGGCTTGTGCTAGAATTTGATCCCACTGACTATGGTGTTCAGTGACCAAACTCCTCAACAAATCTCCTAGGCTTCTATTCACCACCTCGGTTTGTCCATCTGTCTGCGGATGATATGCAAAACTAAAATATAGATCTGTCCCCAACTTTTTCCAAAACGTCCTCTAGAAATGACCAAAAAACGTGGTATCCCTGTCTAAAACTATACTCCTGTTCAATCCATGGAGTATTACAATCTCTTTGAAAAACAAGTTTGCAACATGCATTGCATCACTGATCTTTTGGCATGGGATAAAATGTGCCATCTTTGAAAACCTTTCCAGCACCACAAATATGGAATCATTTCCTCTTTGTGTTCTTGGCAATCCCAACACAAAATTCATTCTTATCGCATCCCAAGGCCTCTCTCGAATAGGAAATGGTTGATACAATCCAGTGTTATGTTTTTTCCCCTTGGCATACTGACAAATATTACAGTTGTTCACAAATTTCTTCACCTTTGCTCTCATACCTAGCCAATAATATGAACTCGCTACTTTATTAAATGTTTTATCATGGCCGAAGTGTCTAGCTAGACCTCTTCTATGCTTTTCCCTCGGAAAATTCTCCCTCATCGAGCATCTAGGTATACACAACCGACATCCTTTGAAAAGTAACCCATCCTGAATCAGATATTCAACCCACTAGATTTTGTCTCTGAGCACAGGATTGGCACATGCTTCATATGCTTCTCCAAAGTCTGGATCACTGTGATACATTTCTTTAAGGTGATCAAACGCCAAGGTTTTGATTTGAATTTCCTGCAGAATTAAATTCCTCCTGCTCAATGCATCAACAACTTTGTTAGCATTTCCAAAAATATTTTTAATGACGAAAGTGAAATTTTACATAAACTCTATCCACTTACCATGTTTCTGGTTTAACTTCCCCTCTCTGTTTATGAATTGCATAGCGTGATTATCGCTATACAAAAAAAAATCCTTTTGTACGAGATAATGTCTCCATTTCTTCAATGCTTGGATTATGGAATATAACTTTTTGTCATATGTGGAGTACTTTTGTTTAGATTCATTCAAATTCTCTCTGAAATATGCAACAGGTCTATTTTCTTGGCTTAATACAGCTCCAATTTCAATTCCACTTGCATCACACCTTACCTGAAATGTCTTTACGAAATCCGGTAGGACTGGAATCAGTTGTTCAATTATCTTCTCCTTCAATATGTGGAAGCGCCTCTCTACCTCCTCTGTCCATTTAAAAGACTTGTGTATTTTCTTTACTGTATCCATCATCTAAGCACTAATCCCGCTAAAATTCCTGAAGATCTTCCAATAAAAACTTGCTAACCCATGGAAGCTTCTTACCTCAAAGATATTCTTTGGTGACGACCATTATTTGATTGCTTTCACCTTTTCGGGATCCATCTTCAACTCATTTGAAAAAATAACAAAACCCTAATATATGAGCTTTGTCTTCAAAAAAGAGGATTTTTTAAAATTGATTAACAACTTCTCTTGTTGTAGCCTCCTCATCACCAATGCTAAATGTATCAAGTGTTCCTCTTTACTCTTACTAAACACCAGTGTATCATCTAGATACACAATCATGAACTTACCGATGAAATCCTTTAATACTTAATTCATTAGCCTCATAAAAGTGCCTAGGGCATTCGTTAAGAGAAATGGCACAACAATCCACTCGTATAACCCCTCATTCGTCTTGAATGTTGTTTTCGACTCATCACCTTCTCTCATCTTGATCTGGTGATATCCATTTTTCAAATCTATTTTTGAAACATAGTTAGCTCCACTCAATCAATCCATCAAGTGATCCATCCTTGGTAATGAAAATATGTATTTGATGCTAATCGTATTTATGGCTCTCAAGTCCATACACATTCTCCATCCTCCATCCTTCTTTGGACTTATTACAATTTGTACTGCACATGGACTCAAGATTTCACTGACTAATCCTTTATCTAACAGATCTTGAACCTATCTCTTCACCTCCTCATTCTCTTGACACATCAACTTGTATGCTGATTTATTCGGAAAGCTTCCTCCTGGTATCAAGTCAATATGATGATTGATTCTTCTCATAGGTGGCAATGAGTTTGGAAAATCATCTACTACAATATCAACAAAGTTCTCTAGTATCTCTTGAACTTTCTCAACAAAATATTCCAATGAAGTGCTGGTAAGGATGACCCTTGGTTTTCTTACTACAACAAAATGCATCTCTTGTTCCTTCTTTACTTCATTCAGGAGTTCCTTCCCACTCATGAGAAGTATTCTCGCGTTGGCTTCCTCTTTCACCTTCTTTTCCTCAATAAACAACAGCATGTGTGTCCTACCATTTTTCTCTAAGGTGTATGTATTTCTCATCCCATCATGAATAACATTCCTATCATATTTCCAGGGTCTTCCCAACAAAACATGACAAGCATCCATAGGAATTACATAACACATGATCTCATCCCTATATCCTCCTATTTTAAAATTAACCCGGCATTATTGAGTAAATGTTACCTGATCACCTTTCTGCAACCATGAGACTTTGTATGGTATCATATGTGTAGTCATCTCCAGCTCTATCTTCTCCACCATCTTTGTGGATACTAAGTTTTTAGTTCTCCCATTGTCAATTATCACCTTGCAACTTTGTCCTTCGTTTTGCAAGTCATTCTCAACAAATTGTTCCTTTGCATTTTGGCTTCTGGATCTTGCTTCAAAATAACTTTCTTCATCATCAAGGACCTTCCATCCTCTACACCTTCTAACTCAACATCTCGCTTCTGTGCTTCTGAGATGTGAGCTTCGCCTCATTTCTTTCTCTCGGGGAAATCCCAATACATATGTCCTGTCTTTCCACATGCACAACACCTTAATTCTCCTCTACCTTTGGGAAAATAAATTATGCCACCACTCTGTCTTCCTTAGGAACTTCCTCCTTTGTCAGAGTGACTATGTGGCTTCTCCACCTCATTTCTGGGCTTCTGTGTTTTCTCCTAGGCAACTCCTTTTCCTCTGTTCAAGCTTCGACCTCTATTTTGTTGACTCTTCTTCCTATCCAACTTATCTTTTGCTTTCACTTCCATTTGATACGCATCCTCTATAGTCCCGACTGTTGTCATACTGATTTCATCCTGAATTTAATATCTTGGGCCATTAATGTATCTTGCAACCTTCTCCTCATCTCTTTCCCTCTATCCAGATATAATGTTCAATTTATAGAACTCTTATGTGTACTCCTTCATAGTCAATTCTCTCTATCTTTGGTTATGCATTCTCCTAAATAGATTTATCTGGTAATCCTTGGGAATTAATTTCACCTTTATCTTGGCTACCATTCGATCCCGACTCTTGATATTTTTCTTTCCCTTTCTCCTCATGTCGGCCTGCAATTCAACCCACCAAAATGATGCATGTACTTTCATCCCAGTGACATCATGCCTTACCTTTTTCTCCCCTTCGACATCCTCATAGTTGAAATACTTGTCCATTTCTCGTATCTAGTCAAGAAATTCCTCTGTGTCTAAATTTCCTTCATACATCGAGATGTTAATCTTCGCTCTGGTACCCAATTTGACAACCTCTCTCAACAAGCATTGTTCCCTACCGTCCTCAGCTACAACTTCTACCTCGACCTCTATATATTTGATTTCTTCCTCGTTGACGTCTCCAACATCCGAAGCTCTCCTTTGTGTTGTTTCCATGGCATCCAACCTCCCACGCAGTTCTCTCATCTCACTTTCCATAGCTCAATTGGCTACAGGTGGATCAACACGTCTTCTAGGCGGCATTGTGATGATGTTTATCATTCTCTCTACAGAAGTCAATTTTGTACTCTGCTCTGATACCACTCCTGGTGCAAACCCCCTTCCCTCCAAAGGGTTGCTTGACCTCCCGATCTTGGATCGTTTGGAATTCTGATTCAGAGAAACTCCTTGGGTTTCTACGACACCCAGAACTATTCCACCCACACACACAGGCTCTTTCCATGAGTGACCACGGTTGCGACCTTGGATCTACCTCCTTCGCGGTTTCATATTTTGGGGATGACTCGAATCCTTTCTTCACTCATTCCCGAAGAGATAAACTCCGAGTCTCCGAACTTATGCCACACGTCTCCTCAAATTGTCGTCCCCACAATGGCTCAAACTTCATGACCCCACGGAACTCTATGCCTTTTCACTTATGATCTCCACTCTCTTGACTTCCGAACTCTTGGATCCCATCGTCAGGTGTTCTCTTGTGATCAACGATTGAGATTTTAATCGCAAATTCGGATTTCGCCACCTAGGCTTCGTCAAGTTTCCAACTCGCCGAAATATGAAATATCGAAATACTTCACACCTATCCTCTGTGTATCTTTACCAGATATAATGGTCTGGAATCATTCTTCTTCTTATGAGAACGAATCTTGCACTCACTGACTTCGACAAGAAATTCATGGTATCCTTTCCTTGAAAATTTTTGCCACTCTCCCTCCTGATATTTCCTTCTTTGATTTGTTCCCCTGAACAATCTCTTCAACCCTTAGTCGAATTCTTGACTTGTGCACTCCTTGAAATAGGATTCTCTCCTCACTCACTCCTCTGTGAATGATTTCACACTCCTTGTGACTATCAATGCACTCCTTTCAGACGTATAAGTTCTTCTATCTCTTCTGATATTTTGAACTTAAATAACCTCAGTCACGCACTCCTTGCCGAAACTATGCACACCTTGCACTCGCTCAATAAAGAGAACACACTTGGAACTTTTATACCTCATGCAAATGAATCATACATTCAACAAAGAAAATGCAGTCATGGATTCAAGAACATAAATAACAGAGAATTTGAAAATAACAAAAACTCTACCATTCATTCAGATAGACACACCCATACACACATTTGGGACAATATTTTTGTTATATTCCTCCAACTAAAACTTACATACATTCATAGAACTTTCTTTGCATCTCCCAGATCTTAGCTTACAATGGAAATCTACACATACTAGACTCAACAATAGCTCAACAAAAACAACAACCCTTACTGGGAAATAATACTAAGATTTTATACGAAGAGGTGCTCTTTCAACATTCCCTCCAACTACTCTATGCTACCTTCAATGGAATTAAATGTTATCAACTACTTAACACCCATTACAATAAATATTGCATGAGAAAGATAAGAACGCAACATTCAAATCTGTACCATGATCTGAACTTCAAAACAAATACGTTCCCCCATCGACTTCTGTGATGGTTCAACCTTCGAGCATTTAAGATATCCACTATTCAAAAAGTTCTGTCAGATATCACATTAATACATCGATGAGTTTGAAATTCAAAATATTTGAAAATGTGCGCTAGTGAGCCCATCTGTCCTCCATGCTTGTGCTTTGCTGGTGATGCTCCTGCATCACATCCCCAACCACCAACAGGTCGGGAAACTCCACTACTCTAGCACTTCACTTAGATCTGATACCAATTTGTAACGTCCCCAACCACGAACAGGCCGGGCAACGCAACCACTCTGACACTTCACTTATCTTGGATACCAATTTGTTTTGACACCCCTGGCAACCCAGGCCGAGCCATGCTATCTCGTAGAAATAAAAATTATCATCTTCCTATAATTAAAACCATAGATAGACAACATAATTTTCTAATACACAAATGGATGTAGAAATTACAGTAAAATCATACATGCAATAATTCAGACAAAACCATAGTTGTAACAACATATATACATACATAGCATGTGAATGAACAAATAATGAATACTGATATTTTAATTGAGATCCACCAACTGCGTGCATACCTTCCATGAACCTCCCAGCCTTAGACCATGCTGCTCATCATGCTCATCAGTGGGTCACCCCTGATTTGGAACTAAGCTGCACCCAGGGAAAGGGAATCCTAGACTAGGCTGAGGTTACTGGAAACTCCACAGTACAACTGGAAGCATTCTCTCTAAGAGACTTATTACACCCACTACTCATGGACTCTCATTCCCCATATGCTTGTTCCACCCCGAGAATATGCACCTTCATTTTTCCATAGTACATCGCTTGCTCCACTTCCCCTTTCATGGTCTCTACAACAAGTCAAATCATGAATTCTCAGAGCTTCGTAGCTGGTGCTAGACTCTCTCTAAGAGAAAATCACTTCCCAACAAACTTTATCACCTGGAGAGAGTTTCTCATAGGCCTGACAACCCGCCTCTTCAGACACGGTCCTGACAACCCGCTTCTTCAACCACTTCAACTCAGTTCCAATAGGGTGAGGGCAACAACAACATCAACAACACTCAGTTAACATAGGGGTGACAACAGCAACAGAAAATGGGCATGGACACGTAAAATGGTAACAACCAAATTCTTAGACACAACATGGCTCAAGTGAATACAAATGTGTTGGGCTTCATAGGAGACACACGAGATAACTCCAGTACCACCCCAGAATTACAAAGAAACGTACTAGATATAGAGGTCGACGATGGATGTCGAGTGAGTTAGGCGGAGAATGGAAGAATGGGAGTGACCCCCCCAAATGAGCTGACCCTCCATCTTTAACTACATGTGCCTAGGTCAACACCTATCTTCTTGGATCTTCATGCACTCCAGATTGCATTTGTTTCACCTTTTTTCGGAACTTAGGATATCTGGTTTTAATTTTCCCCACTTTAATATTTTCATTATTCATGAATATGTTATAATATTCCCTTGGGTTAAGTCATCCATATTATCCCCTCTTTCGTCGCCTCTCAATCCCATCTCCTTCCCTACATGGTGGAGCTTCATCCCCCATCACCCTTTCTTCGTGGTCAGTCTACACAGAGCGATGTATAATTTTTATTAATGATTTTCATAATTAAATATATGAAAATCAGGCTTATTGGGTTTACCATCCAGGATCTACGGCCTATAACACATAAGCCTAACAACTTATCAACACTCGTCTCACCAGCCTACAAACATCAATACAATTCATAAATACAACTGGGAATCATCCTTCGGGATATTATAGACAAGTAATTTATACTAACTAGGCATCAAATGTTCATTTCCCACTAAATAGCAAATGTTGAGCACCCACAATACTCACAATCAATTCTAGGAATACATCCATTTTCAAATCAAAGAGTAAAAATCTATATAAGGGTCTCAATAACTACTAGGGAATCACTACCTCCTTCAAGTCTATTTCTCATTCAAGATCACTATAAAAGCATAAAATAAAACATGCATAGGTATAAACTCTAAATTACAAATGTTCTCCATTCACCAAGCCATGCAAACTATTATAGAAGGCTTCACATTATGGGTAACCTAAATCTTTGACAAAGTAGACCATGCATGCAAACATAATAACCTCATCATGTCATGCAACCAATGCTATCGCGAGAATAGTTCTTCCATGATTTTTAAAGTGAAACACATCCTATCATGTCCATAAAACAAGTTACTCATAGTTTAATCAAATTAAATAACCCATACCATGACTTCATGCCCAAAAAAACACAAAATTGATTAGGATCAATGAGCTAGAAACATAGTTTCCCATGGATAAATTCAGTTTTGCAAAGGTTTGGAAAGGACATACAAAGAGCAATAAATTTTTGGGGTTTTTCCCCAAGATTGAAATACTATGAACTTATTTGGGGTTTGAACCAATAATGAACAATTCTAATGTGCTAAGGAGGGGATAGGTTCAAGATTCAAAACTTGACAACTTCACAATTATATCAATAAACAAGTGATTTGGCCAAGTGTAAATGTTGTGGAAAAACAACAATGGGTTGCAAATGGAACATGTAGGCACAATGGTGAGGTTATTTACATCCATGTCACAAGTATAAGTGTTAAGATTATAAGTACAAGTCATTATGAAAATATGGCTTTAATTGCACCCAAATTCATTCCCATGCAACAAACTAATGCTATCATATACCGATCAAACCATAGGTAAAAATACTACTTGGTGTCCAATTCTAGTATTTGAAGTAATCCTCCCTGGTAACAAGTGCATCCTCCCTAGCTTGTTTGAGAACATTGATAATTTCATAGGTCCACAACTCTTCCTCAAGTAAATGCCCATTGAAATTGGAAGCTCATGTTATTTATGAGAGCTAGTCTCTCTTTCAATGCTTGTTAACTGAATAAACATAGATAAACTTGAGAAAACAACTTGAATCTTCACTCGAAAATATATATGTGTGTGTTGTGCCCTAGATTTACCTTGAGATCATGGGAAATGTCCACAAAATGAGCACAATTCCACCCTTAATAGATCCAGAGTGAACTCTCAACAAAAGGTTGAATGAGCTAAGAATTAGGGTAAGGGAATATGTACAAAGGAGACAAATTTCCACCATAGGATCTACATGGAAAGCCATAATCCTTACATGCCAATCCATGCAAACAAATTACATTAACTCCAAATTCAAATACGGGGTATACAAAAGTGTTGGATCACATTTGTTTCCCACTATTAATTACCAAACCCTTTTGCAAATTCCGACTATCATATCCACATATTTTACAAGTGCTTGAACCATGTCACAAGTAATTAACAAGAACATGAATTATGAAAACAAGTACTTTCCAAGTATGTAAACAAACTCCCAAGTATTTTCAAAATATATGAACCACATTCCAAAATTCCCAAGTATATAATTTCCACATTTGTAGTTAGCATGATTACCATTTTTTTCTAGTTTGAGGTGAGGCTAGGACTCAAGGTCGTATGTTTTATCCTCCATTAGGTGTAAGTGTTGAAATAGATTATTCCTTGAATACTTGAAGCATTTTAGTGTAACATTAAAATAGGCATTGAAGCATTTTCTTCCTCACTAATATTTGCATGTGTTTTTGTAAGGTATCCATAGCAACCTTAAATAATCATCACAGTCATGAGTAATCATAAATGAAGCATGCCATAAGATTATCAAAATTAAAACATCTTAGCATAATCACTATACAAGACATAGATAAACTGAAGCATGAAAATTACACCTAAATAGATATAAATCAATGATTGTAACATCCCATCACTTAAGTGAACATTAAAAGGTGGAACCTATAGTAGACAAATGGAATGGGAATTATACCTCTTTGGAGGAGAAAGAGCTTGAGGATAAGACATCACTTTTTCATCTACATGAGTGGGAAGAACCAAAATCACAATATAAATAATCATGTCAATCATACAAATAAATTGCAATTAGAAAATAAATAACAACTCAACTACCTATATATTTGATGGTTTTCCTCGTATGATATTAGTTTAATGTTGCTCCAGTAGATCTCCTCCAGTAGTTGTTCTAATAATTTAACCATCACTTAAAGAATAAAATAAATAATAAATTAAATTAACAAACATTTTCATGACTAAATAATAATTGAAAATACTTGAGTGCATTAATACCTGAATGATCTCCTCTTGGTTTCAAGAATAATTTATTGGAGTAGTCTAATCTTGGAGAAAACCTCCCTCAATTTGATGGAGCAACAACAAAGTCATCATTGACTTTGTTGTTGCTTTGTTGGATCGAGGGAGATTTTCTACAAGATTATCCAAATCCTAATTTATTCTCTATTGAACATGGACAACCATGTGAAGGTGGAAGCCCTTATGGCCACTGCCCCCCTCACATCACTCTCAATTCACAAATACCCAATATATCTACTAGAAAATAGTTGAAAGCAACATATTAATATTTATGCATAGACACTAACAAAACAACAAAATCATAAAGAAACATATTTGGTTTTGTGAATAAAGAAACTTATAGAAATCATTCATTAACCTATAACATTCATTCTATGTTGCACGAAATGGGGAAACGTTTCTAAGTTTTTGAAACCAGGATGCTACGAAAAAAACCCTAAACAAATTGAAACGTCGGGTGAAACGTCGTATATAAAAATATAAAAAATAATATATATATATATATATATATATATATATATATACATATAGTTGTTTTTAAAATAAAACATTATATTGCAAGAAAAGCATTATAAAAAATTTAAAAATGAGTGTTTGGGGGCGCCATAGTACCCTATTTTGTTTTGGCCTCTAAGACACCTTAGAGTGGCCGAAATGATGACCATACAACACCGACTG
Source organism: Picea sitchensis (assembly GCA_010110895.2). Lineage (NCBI taxonomy): Eukaryota > Viridiplantae > Streptophyta > Pinopsida > Pinales > Pinaceae > Picea > Picea sitchensis. The sequence continues at coordinate 511,439 of SNQJ01S0002006.1, read as the reverse complement.
TACATGATGGTATGGATGTGAAACACCATCGTCCATACCATACGGTGTTTCCAAATCAACAAACACCATATGGTATGACCGACGACGTTTCCCTACCGTACTGTATCTATTTCATTGTTTTGGATTATTTCCAACGAAGAAACAGGGGGGGTAGGGCGTTTCCTGTAAGTTAGCATTCATTAATTCATTCATTAATCATAGACACAAAATACTTCATCTCAATAAATTTTATTATCAAAAATATGTTTTCACAATATGGTACTTGATGTTTCTAATTATATAACTAGTAAAATCATTTCTTTTTCGATTTCTTTATTTTTGAAATGAATTTGGAAAGGATGTATTCAGTTCCTTCTTCCCCTTCAGTTGTTCTATCCTTTTCATGTATTATTGAGGACTTGTTTGTGTACTCATGACGTCGATCCTACTGCAAGGGGGGGCGTGGATCATCAACTGCAATAAGAAAGAAATGTTAAATTGATATTTTTTGTTAGTATTTTTATAGGTATTTCATTAATAAAAAGAGCATTAGAGTGTTATTTACTTTCTTGAGTAGCGGAGGCAAGCGAAGTAGTTTCAGATGTAGCCATATGTTCCTCTTCTTGTCTAGATTCATGGTCTACATGCTTTGGAGGTGAAACACGAAAGCTTATAATTAATACACCATTTTCATTTAAATATTTTTAATTGTAATCCATACTATATTTGTTATAGCACATGTGAAATACCTCTAGTATCGAGTTGCACACCACCTTCATTGGGTGGCACTCCACCGTCACTAGATTTTGTTTCACTAGTGGGATCACTTGTTTCTTCATTGGTTTCCTTCTTAAAAAAAACAAACGCATTACTTTATGGTCGAAAATAATAATCAATAGATTGTACAAGTAATAAAATATAAATAATATTTGTTTATTTTATTTACTTGTGTATTAGTTTGAGTGACAAAACGTTTTTTTCCCCCAAGTGTTTTCTACGTTCAACTGCGACCTGAAATTCATGCTTCAAAGCAAGATTGAGGTCTTCCTCTCTTGGAGAGATTTTGAACTCCAATATGTTGGTTTGTTTCGTTTTATCTATATACTCTTATTGGTGTTGAGGGATTTTGATTCTTATTGACCATTATAGATTGACCTTGGTTCATAACTAAGAAGGTTCCCAACAAAATCACTTAAAGACTATCAGCCCCTATAGTAACCCAGAAGGTAACACAACACATAGATTTCACCGTGCAGTCTCACCCGAGATAACTCTATGGGTAGTTTCAATACTCTGGTGTTTGCAACCTGAGACTGAGCGAGATCTGTGTTTGTACACCTTAACCTTTATTCAGTTCATTTAACATCTAGTATAGCATTCATTATATGCATGCATATGGAATATCAGATCTACTTAGTTACTTCATTCATTCAACATTTGTCAACTAATCATACAAAATATACATTCATTCAGTGACATAACATAGTGTTACCATGGTTCACCCCCTCCTGGGATAATTCCACAAAGATCTAGCTCTCATGATTTTATTATAGTTGATGGATTACTGGGGGGGGTGAATCAATAATAGAGCAAATTAATCTTTTTAAACCATATAATACAAGTGTTATATCAATGTAGCATTATCATCCAATAACTGCAGAGTAAATAAGCAATGAACAAATGAACAATCATACACATACACAGTACACTAGTGTTTTACATGGAAACCCAAAGCAGGAGAAAACCAAAGAATGTTTTTTTTTATATGTCTTGAATAATTACATTCATTGGAAGAACCAACCTCCTTTTTTTTTTCCAGCTACAATTGGAAGGAGGCTCCAACCCCTTAGTTTCTCAGGCTACAACCTGAGGGAAGCTCCAACTGCCCAATTATTTGGCTATAGCTAGAAGGAGGCTACAACCCCCTATGTTCTCTAGCTACAAATGGAAAGGTGGCTACAACCACTTGTCCTTGCCCTGTCCAATTTCCCTAATGTATAAGTAGAATTATGGAACCACTGTCACACTATCACTGTGAGATATATTCTTGTAAACATGTACCAATAACCTGAACCATGCATCAACCATGCATCAACCTGTACCTCAACCTGTAGTCAACCTATACCATAAACAAGTGCATTAACCATGCACCAACCTGTAATCAAACTATACCCTAAACAAGTGCATAAACCATGCACCAACCTGTACCTCAACCTGTACCATGAAAAAGTGAATCAACCATGCACCGACCTGTACCTCAACCTGTACCATGAACAAGTGCATCAACCATGCACGAAACCTATAAAAATAAT
>SNQJ01S0002006.1:491270-504295 GCA_010110895.2 Picea sitchensis | reverse complement strand
TATATATATATATATATATATATATATATATATATATACCTGGATGTATTTCTTATAGATATATATGTATATAAGTATGTCTATTTTCTTGGTTGGCACTCAAAATGAACACGATAGAAGAAGAATTCAGACTCAATGTCGGTAGCAGGAATTATAAGTTATAATTACACATGTACATACCTGTCCTACATTCTATAAGTAATCATTTCCAGCAAACATGAAATTACGATAACAAGAACATTTACGAAATGGTAGGAACTATAGGGAACATTTTTTATATACATATTTCTTTTCCTTATTATCAAGTGTTATCACAGATTGTTCATAAGGACTTTGTAACATTATAAAGAGTTGTACATATTTCAAGAACTTTAGATGAAAAACCTAACGGATATACCATACCACACCGAACAACCAAAGTAGGGCCAACAGATTTATATACGATGAAAATTTGTCATCAAAATTAGTACTAAATAATTTTGTGGACTTAAAGCATAGAATGAATAATGAAGTTCCTTTTCCTTACTTGTGATACATGAAGAATGAATGTGGCCAATTCTAGAATTTATTCTATNCTTATAGATATATATGTATATAAGTATGTCTATTTTCTTGGTTGGCACTCGGAATGAACACGATAGAAGAAGAATTCAGACTCAATGTTGATAGTAGGAATTATAAGTTATAATTACACATGTACATACCTGTCCTACATTCTGTAAGTAATCATTTCCAGCAAACATGAAATTACGATAACAGGAACATTTACGAAATGGTAGGAACTATAGGGAACATTTTTTATATACATATTCCTTTTCCTTATTATCAAGTGTTATCGCAGATTGTTCATAAGGACTTTGTAACATTATAAAGAGTTGTACATATTTCAAGAATTTTAGATGAAAAACCTAATGGATATACTATACCACACCGAACAACCAAAGTAGGGCCAATAGATTTATATACGATGAAAATTTGTATAAAGAAATAATCCAGATGTAGTGAACAGAGTCAGGAATTCTCAATCCCTTTTGTTTTGTATAAGAACATTCAATCCTGTATAATTACTTATTGTATAGATCCAACCAAACCCTCTGTGAATGGAACTAATATAAATTCAGACAATTCGTATATATGGAAGTAAGGAAATTTAGGAACAGATTGAATACATCATGGAATATATCAAGTAGCCTTCCAAACTATTGCAAACTCAGATTGAATATTACCTCGGTAAATGTGAAAGGACTTCACACCCAGTACTCTTAGTTTTCCGAAGTCATACGTTGTTAAATTTAAGGATAAAATTACAAGAATAAAAGAATATAAACTTTCAAGAATTCCAGAATAACAAGAAAATTTAGATCGTATATATTTTCCTTTCCAAAAGTCGAGATAGGGGTCGGTAAAAGAAAATTCGACTAATCCATTCGGTCAGACCCTTTATTTTTATAGTCAACTCTTGTATTGAATTTTGGAAATTATTTTTACAGAGTCATAAAAATGAACAATCTCTACCACAGTCTACCCTGAATGCCTAAGCTTCTTGGAAGGGTAGAACAGAACTCGAATACCTTTGGCGCAGGTGATCGAAATTGCGCTTCATATCTTCGTGCAACCAAAACCCTGTACATTGCAAAAGACATATTTTTAGTCTTGATCAACATAGATGGAATATTTAAGTTAATATTAAAAAAAAATAGTCGAAGTAATACTCATCTGTAGTTGGAGGGGTTCAACATCCTTCACCACTGCAACGAACTACGTGCCTCCCAAGCCAATAAGGGAGGAGGGGCCCAAAATCTCCCTGGTGGGTACCCTCGCAAAGAAATTTAGAGAGGCCCACCATTAGATTTATAGACCAGTAAATAACCAAAAGAAAATTTTAAAGGTTGTTTATTTGAATGTTGAACATATATCTATAGGTCATACGACAGGTATAAATCAACCTTTAACTCAAAGTAAAATGTAAGGATGATATGTTGCAGGCCGATAACCATGATCACTAAAATCTATTTCGACTCTATAATTTAGCTTAGATACAGACACAATACAGTGCCGAAAACCCCAGTCGCACTTACCCCTTCTGAAATGTATTCAGAATTGTAAGAGGAGGAGTAAGAACGACATAAACCCCAATCTCCCTTAGTATGTTTAATAGAGTAAAATATTTGTCTTAAGATTTAGACCAACTACCAACCCTTTTTATGAACGGTCCCCAAACAATAAGTGTACATTCAAATGTTTTTGTCAAATAATCGGACAACTGAGAACCCAAGAATAACCTTCTTACCAGACGCCCAACCAGTTTAGTGATGACATTCAAAGCATGCCCGAGTGACTCACGTATTGGGGATTAAGCATAGTAATGGGCACATACGAAACCCTAACCTAGTAAATTCTAGAGCCGTAGTTATAGCGAAGCACGATGTATGCTAGAGAAGAATCCAGTACTTAAACCAGTGATTACAAAACTAAAACAAAAAATGCTACCTACACGAATTCATGAACATGAGTTATAAATAACAATAATATGGAGCGACCTTGCAGAGAGTTTGATTAAGGATTTCAGTTTTAGAATTATATTCTTACCAATTGGAGGAGTAATCCTGAGAGGTGCTCCTTCCCACCATTCTCATCATGCTAAGAGCGTTCCAGAAGCACCGGGAAGGTGTAAGGTGTTTTCTTTCAGAGAAATTTTGTTCAGAATGACCTCAGACAACTACGGATACCCTAAAACCCTGAACCCCGTGCTTATTGAATGAGAAGAGTACAAACGAGAATGCGCCATGTGATATGAGTGACTTGGTGTGTTTGGATTGAATGAGGGTACATGGTCGTCTCTCGTCCTTCATCCACATCCATTAATAGTGAGTCAGATATTAACTCCTGACTGTCAACCTCCTACCATTTAATTTATTTCACGAATACAAGGGTGAGCCTCCTCGAAACCCTACGTTCGAAAATATCAATCCTTTGACTGCTTCTAGTAAAGTTAGTACCGGTAGTTACACTGTGTCTACACCTGGAAAGATTAACCAACTGTCTGCTTAGATTTCTTCTATTAACTAGAACTTAGGCTGCGTGTGAAGAAAAGACTCGCTGTCTACAAGTAGTTACCAAGGGAGTCATAGAAGTCATATTTACCTAGGGAAAGCCAAATAGTTATGTGCAACGATGAAACATTTACAATCTGACACCCTTACTATGTGTACAAAGTATTATTYGTGGGTTTTGGAGTCTAAAGTTGCGCCTCCATGTTTTATAAAGAATCTAGGGCCTTAAGTCCTAGGGTACTGTATTTCCTTGCTTCCAAAGGATAACCTTTTAATCCCCTTGTAAAAGCTAGTAGGACTTAAACAAAAGTTGAAAGGAAAACTCTGGATGTTGAGTCTGTTATATGCGGAACGAGAAGGTGAATAATTTAGGTATCAGAGTTTCACAGTAAAAATTAAATGAATATTTCCCTAATTATGAGTATGTGTTATAGTTTTAGAGTTTTAATGTACCTTAGAAGTTTTTTTCTTTTTTTTAAGAAATTGAGGTATATTACACATGGTATTAGAGAGAAAGTTACAAAACTAGACCTGAACAGGGCCACATTAGTCGCTTAAGAATATGTTGCGATTTCTGAAAAACTAATAAACCTTGTTGTTACAAACAGAAATCCCTTTCTGTTTTGTGATAATTATGGTAGCTCAGGAGGATGCATAAATCAGGATGGAGGGAAATCTGGAGCAGAGACCTCTTAGAGATCCAAGACAAAACAGTGACGGAAATACACCCACAGAAGTGTTGGAAACAGTGAGGAATCTTGTTGTTGAACTATAGGTTTTCAAAGCCAACAACGAGAAATTGAAGAAAGCACATTAGGAACAACAAGAGATAAACGAAGTCCTACTACGCAGTATAGTGACCAAGAAAATCTCGAAGGACGATAATAATGATGAAGAAGTCAATAAGAGATCTTTTGAGAACTCAAGACCGGAAATAGAAAAAGGAGACAACTCATCTGAAGGAACACCTTCAGCTAAAGAAAAAACTAAAACAGACAGAAAAAGGAAACAAGTAGACCACCTTGAAGGAGAATTCAAAAAGGTCAAACCAACTACCTTCAGTGGAGAATCCAAGACAGGAGAAGAAGTTGAGGCATGGTTGCTGGACATCAAGAAATACTTCCATATCTACAACTAATCCAGTAATATGAAGTTCATAATGGTCATCTACAATCTGAAAGGGAAGGCCAACATTTGGTGGCAAGACCTAAAATTGGCCAAGGGCCTAAAGGAGAAATAGTTGGAATGGTCCTACTTTAAGAAGTATTTCAAGAAACAATACCTTTTTGAAAGCTACTACGGAAGGAAAAAAAAAGAATTTTATGAACTAAGGCTTGGACAGATGACAATGGAAGACCTTATAAATAAATTCCTGGAACTATTAAGGTTCGTACCTTACATCTGAGAGGATAAGGTAAAAATCCAACGATTCTTAAGTTGTTTACCGCAGTCCTACCGGGAGAGAATTGAATTTGACAACCCCAAATCATTAAGTGAAGTGTTCAGGAAAGAACGAATGTGTTACGATCAATACAAACAGTGGGAAGAGTTTCCTAAATCCTGGAAGGATAAGAAATAGGAACGAATAAATCAGTGAAAGAAGGGATACTAGCCAGCTCCCTATCAGAACATAGAAAAAAGATTCCCGAGGAAATACTTTCATGCAAACCATCCAAGCACACAGGGAGGCGTTAAACCGGTAAACCTGGGAACACAGAAATTTAGGGATAATCCCCAGGAACCATTAAAGTGTTGGGAATGTGGGGAACCTCATCTCAGGAGGAGCTACCGACGTTTAAACATGGAAAATAGAACTGCTATACATAATCTACAGGAATCTTCAATGGTGGGTGATGTAGGCAGAAGCCCTCAGTGGTAGAGATTGAAGGTAAAATCAATAACACTCGAATTTCTGTTTTAATTGACCCTAGTGCTACGTTAAGTTATATTACTCCTAATGTAGTATATTCAGACAAGTTTCAACGATGCAACTCAAGAAATGTATGAGAAAGGGATGTCAAGTTTATGCAATCCAAGTAACCAACCTGTTAGAAAAAGAAGATAAGCCAAAGATAGAAGACTTTGTTGTCCTACGTGAATTTAGAGACATGTTTGTGGATGAGATACTAGAATTACCTCCTAGAAGGGAAATAGACTTCTCCATAGACCTACTACCTAGTTCATCCCCTATCTCCAAAGCACCTTACCAAATGAGCCTACCAGAACTGACAGAATTAAAAATACAGTTACAAGAATTGTTGGACAAAGAGTATATCAGACCAAGTGTTTCACCATGGGGGGCTCCAATCCTCTTTGTGAAAAATAAAGACGATACCCTAAGACTATGTATTGACTATAGACAACTGAACAAAATGACTATTAAGAACAAATACCCCTTACCAAGGATAAATGATCTGTTCGATCAAATAGGTGGGGCCAAGATCTTTTCAAAGTTGGATTTACGATCTAGTTATCATCAAGTTAGGATAAAAGATGAGGACATAAACAAAACAACTTTTCGAACAAGATATGGACACTATGAATTCATAGTAATACCTTTCAAACTCACTAACGCACCAGCCATGTTTATGTGCCTAATGAACAGTATTTTCAGTCAGAACTTAGACAAGTTTGTAGTAGTATTTATCGATGATATTCTGGTCTATTCTAAAACAGAGGAAGAGCATGATGAACACTTAAGAATAGTTCTGCAAACGTTGAGGAAACACAAATTGTATGCCAAGTTTGATAAGTGTGACTTTTATCAAAAGGAAATACAATATCTGGGCCATGTAATTTCAGCAGAAGGCATTGTCGTAGACCCTGAAAAGATAAAAGCCATTATGGAATGGCCAATACCTAAAGATGTAGCGGATATCCGATCATTCATGGGAATCACCGGATATTACCGCAGATTTATAGAAGGGTTTTCCAAGATAGCCTACCCTATCACATCATTACAAAAGAAAGGGACCAAGTTTAACTAGTCACGGAAGTGCCAAGACAGTTTTAACAAGCTAAAGGAATTATTGACAACGAAACCCATCTTGAAGGTAAAAGACCCAAGCAAAGACTTTACCGTCTGTGTTGATGTGAATAAAGAAGGAATAGGTGGTTTTATAACTCAGGAAGGACACGTGATTTGTTATGAGTCCCAAAAATTAAAGGAACGTGAGTTAAATTATGTCACTCATGACTTAGAATTGGCAGCGGTAATACACTCCTTAAAAATGTGGCGACACTACATAATGGGAAGAAAATTTCTACTATTAACGGATAATAGTGGCATGAAGTATCTATTTAGCAAGATGGACCTTAATGCAAGGCAAGAAATATGGCTATCCTTCCTGAGCGAATTCGACTTCGAAGTCAGACATATCAAGGGTAAGGAAAATAAAGTAGCAGACACTTTAAGCAGAAGAATCCATGGGTTATTTGAAATAAATATCAGCAGGCCAGAAAGTGATCTGGAACAAAGAATAAAGACGACAGGTATTAACGACAAAAATTACACTAAGATAATGGCATAATTACAAAACATTACTGCAAACTCAGAGAAACTAGATCTAAGTATAGACAAGAAGGGACTATTATGATTTAAGAATCGAATTTACATAACAAATTCAATAGAGTTAAAATTAATAATCTTGGATGAAGTGCATAAGAAACCGTATTCTGGCCATCCAAGATACCAGAAAACAATAACAACACTTAGAAAACTATTTTTCTAGCCTAGTATGAAGGGCAAAACAATAGAATATTTGGCTAGATGCCAAGATTGTCAGCAGGTTAAGGCCGAACACCAGCATCTAGTCGGCCTATTACATCCATTACTAGTACCAGAATGGAAATGGGAGACCATATCACTGGAATTTATAACAAGTTTGCCAAAAACTCAAAAAAAAATGACTCTATTATGGTTGTAATTGATAAACTCAGTAAGTTCGCACACTTTATTCCTGTAAAGTCTACTTTTAAAGATATAAACATTGCTGAAATTTTTATGAAAGAAATTTTTAGACTGCATGGTATTCCTAAAATGGTGATTTCAGATAGAGACATAAAATTCACATCTGCCTTTTGGAAGGAATTGTTTGTAGGTCTAGATACTAATTTAAATTTCAGTACGAGTTATCACCCACAAACGGATGGACAGATCGAAAGGAAAAATCAAATCATAGGGGATATGCTCCGCATGTACGTAAGAACAAAATCAAGAAAGTGGGAAGACTATCTACACTTAGTAGAATTTTCATATAACAATGGGTACCAAACATCAGCTAAGTTAAGCCCTTTCGAGGCACTATATGATAGAAAGTGTACAAATCTAATTAGTTGGGATAACCCAGTTGAAAAACTCATGGTTGGACCAGAGATGATCCAAGAAATGGAGAACATGGTAAGGAAAGTACAACAGAACTTAAAAGAAGCACAAGACAGACAGAAGAGCTATGCAGATCAGAAAAGAAGACACTTGGAATTCCAAGTGGGAGACCATTGTTATTTGAAGGTCAAAGCCAAAAAAGTTCATTGAAGTTAGGAAACTATGCCAAGATGGCACCCAAGTTTTGTGGGCCCTTCGAGATACTAACTCGATTTGCACCCGTAGCATACCAACTTGCACTTCCAGCTAATTTAAGAATTCATAATGTATTTCATGTCTCTTTGTTGAAAAAGTATGTTCATGACCCTACTCATATGATTGATTGGAAATTGGTGCAGGTGGAACCCGAAGGCGAGTTCCAGGTGGAACCCCTGTGCATTCTGGACTAGAGAGAAATATCACTTAGTAACAGAGTCGTCGCTGAGGTAAAGGTGCAATGGAAGCACTTTAGTCATGAGGAGGCCACTTGGGAGTTGGAGGGAGATTTGCAGAAATCTCATCCAATCTTGTTCCAAGAAAGGAATGAACACTGAGGACAATGTTTTTTTGAAGGGGGAAAGGATGTGACATCCCAAAAAATAAAGTATTTTTGAAATTTAAAATTCATTGGAAATTATTCCGTTTTTAGTAAATTTGAATTTGGAATTTTTTTTCCATTTATGGCAATTTCGAATTTCGAATTTGATAATTGTAATTAAATTATCATGACTATTGGGCAGAGACCTGATTTGACTCAACTAACTATTTGACTTGACACTTGTATGAAAACAAAATATTTTATATTGATTGTAGGAGGACAAATGGAATAGCCATGTTAAAATAAGCTGACCATTACTCCATGAGTGGGGAACATGTTGGAACTACCTCTGGGTTGATTATTACAAGTGGAAAATCAGATATTTGGCCATTGGAAGCCCCTAGAAATCAGGTATTTAGAAAGATGCGAAAATTCCCAAGGGGGAAAGAAAGACCTAGACAAAAGGATCATTGTGTTAAATAACATATGTAAGGAGGCAGGATGTTGTCGAGTATGCGGGAAAAAAACTATTGTTGTTTTTTGTTATTGTTTTTATGAACACTACTGATTGAAAGTGAGGCAAGAGGAGTCTGCAAAAAATGAAAGACATTGTTGAGGAGGATTTTTCCGAGTTAGCCCTCATGAATTCATGGTCAGGATAGGGGGTGGATTGGGCAAGTGAGTTTGACTGGCCTATCCTACGATTGGGAGGAATTTGGTTGTTCCCTTTGTCTCCCCACAAAGCGATCCAGATATGCATTCTATCTCCTTCTCTGTTTAGAATGACCAAATTGGTTATTGGAATGTATCTGTCATTTAGATTGGAATAATATCATGGGTGAATTATGTTCGCTCTTGTGAGGCATAAAAATTACAGAATGTCATCAAACTTAGTACTGAATAATTTTGTCGACTTAAAGCATAGAATGAATAATGAAGTTTCTTTTCCTTACTTGTGATACATGAAGAATGCATGTGGCCAATTCTAGAATTTATTCTATAGACTAGGTTATTACTGTATATATATAAATATACTTATGCTAGAACTAGTATGGAGTGCTAACCTTCTATATATATATATATATATATATATATACTTATAGATATATATGTATATAAGTATGTCTATTTGCTTGGTTGACACTCGGCATGAACATGATAGAAGAAGAATTTCGACTCAATGTCGATAGTAGAAATTATAAGTTATACTTACACATGTACATACATGTCCTACATTTTGTAAGTAATCATTTCAAGAAAACATGGAATTACGATAACATGAAAATTTACGAAATGGTAGGAACTATAGGGAACATTTTTGATATACATATTCCTTTTCCTTATTATCAAGCGTTATCGCAGATTGTTCAGAAGGACTTTGTAACATTATAAAGAGTTGTACATATTTCAATAATTTTAGATGAAAAACCTAACGGATATACCATACCACATCGAACAACCAAAGCAGGGCCAACATATTTATATACGATGACAATTCGTATAAAGAAATAATCTAGATGTAGTGAACAGAGTCGGGAATTCTCAATCCCTTTTGTTTTATATAAGCAGATTCAAGCCTGTATAATTACTTATTGTATAGATCCAATCAAACCCTCTGTGAACAGAACTAATATAAATTCACACAATTCGTATATACAGAAGTAAGGAAATTTAGGAACAGATTGAATACATCACAGAATATATCAAGTAGCCTACCAAACTAATTGCAAACTTAGATTGAATATTACCTCGGTAAATGTGAAAGGATTTCACACCCAGTACTCTTAGTTTGCCAAAGTCATACATTGTTAAATTTAAAGATAAAATTATAGGAATAAAAGAATATAAACTTTCAGAAATTCTAGTATAACAAGAAAATTTAGATCGTATATATTTTCCTTTCCAAAAGTCGAGATAGGGGTCGGTAAAAGAAAATATGACTAATCCATTCAGTCAGACCCTTTATTTTTATAGTCAACTCTCGTATTGGAACTTGGAAATTATTTTTACAGAGTCATAACAATGAATAATCTCAGCCACAGTCTACCCTAAATGCCTAAGCTTCTTGGAAGGGTAGAACAGAACCCGAATACCTTTGGCATAAGTGATCGAAATTGCACTTCATATCTTCGCACGACTGAAACCCTGTACATTGCAAAATAAATGTTTTTAGTCTTGATCAACATAGATGGAATATTTAACTTAATATTAAGAAAAATAGCCGAAGTAATACTCATCTGTAGTTGGAGGGGTTGGACATCCTTCACCACTGAAATGAACTACGTGCCTCCCAAGATGAGAAGGGANTAACAATGAATAATCTCAGCCACAGTCTACCCTAAATGCCTAAGCTTCTTGGAAGGGTAGAACAGAACCCGAATACCTTTGGCATAAGTGATCGAAATTGCACTTCATATCTTCGCACGACTGAAACCCTGTACATTGCAAAAGACATGTTTTTAGTCTTGATCAACATAGATGGAATATTTAACTTAATATTAAGAAAAATAGCCGAAGTAATACTCATCTGTAGTTGGAGGGGTTGGACATCCTTCACCACTGAAATGAACTACGTGCCTCCCAAGATGAGAAGGGAGGAGGGGCCCAAAATCTCCCTGGTGGGTACCCTCGCAAGGAAAATTAGAGAGGCCCACCATTAGATTTATGGACCAGTAAATAACCAGAAGAAAATTTTAAAGGTTGTTTATTCGAATGATGAACATATATCTATAGGTCATACGATAGGTATAAATCAACCTTTAACTCAAAGTAAAATGTAAGGATGAGATGTTGCGGGCCAATAACCATTATCACTAAAATCCATTTTGAATCTGTAATTTAGCTTAGATACAGACACAATACAGTGCTAAAAACCCCAGTTGCACTTACCCCTGTTGAAATGTATTCGGAATTGTAAGAGGAGGAGCAAGAACGACATAAACCCCAATCACCCTTAGTATGTTTCACAGAGTACAATATTTGTTTTAAGATTTAGACTGACTGCAAACCCTTTTTATGAACGGTCCCCAAACAATAAGTCTACAGTCAAATGTTTTCGTTAAATAATCAGACAACCGAGAACCCTAGAATAACCTTCTTACCAGATTCCCAACCAGGTTAGTGACGACATTCAAAGTGTGCGCAAGTGACTCACGTATTGGGGATTAAACATAGAAATGGGCACATACGAAAACTTAACCGAATAAACTCTAGAGCCCTATTTATAGCGAAGCACGGTGTATGTTAGAGAGAAATCCAATACTTAAACCAGTGATTATAGAGCTAAAACGAAAAATGCTACCTATGTGAATTCATGAACAAGAGTTATAAATAACAATAAGACAGAGAAACCGTGCAGTGCGTTTGATTAAGGATTTCAGTTTTTGAGTTAGATGCTTACTGATAGGAGGAGTAATCCCAAGAGGCACTCCTTGCCACCATTCTCCTCACACCGAGAGCAGTCCAGAAGCACCAGGAAGGCATAAGGTGTTTTCTTTCAGAGCAAGTTTATTCAGAATGACCTCAGACAACTACGGTTACCCTAAAAACCTAAACCCTGTGCTTATTGAATGCGAAGAGTACAACCGAGAATGAGCCATGTGATATGAGCGACTTGGTGTGTTTGGATTGGTTGAGGGTACAGGGTCGGCTCTCGTCCTTCATCCACCTCCATTAATGGTGAGTTAGATATTAACTCCAGACTGTCAACCTCCTACCATTTAATTTATTTCACGAAGACAAGGGTGAGCCTCCTCGAAACCCTACGTTCGAAAATATCAATCCTTTGATTACTTCTAGTCAGGTTAGTACCGATAGTTACACTATGTATACACTTGGCAATATTAACCAACTGTTTGGTTAGAGTTATTGTATTAACTAGAACTTAGGCTTTGTGTGAAGAAAAGACTCTCTATCTACAAGTAGTTACCAAGGGAGTCATCGAAGTCATATTTACCTAGGGAAAGCGAAATAGTTAAGTGCAACAATGAAACATTTAGAATCTGACACCCTTACTATGTGTACAAAGTATTATTCGTGGGTTTTGGAGTCTAAAGTTGTGCGTCTATGTTTTACAAAGAATATAGGGCCCTAAATCCTAGGGTCATGTATTTCCTTTCTTCTAAAGGATAACCTTTTAATCCCCTTGTAAAATCTAGTAGGACTTAAAAAAAAGTTGAAAGGAAAACTCTGGATGTTGAGTCTGTTATATGCAGAACAGGAAGGTGAATACTTTAGGTATCAAAGTTTCAAAATAAAAATTAAATGGATATTTCTCTAATTATGAGTACATGTTACAGTTTTAAAGGTTTAATGTACCTTAGAAGAATTTTTTTTTTGATGAAATTGAGGTATATTACACTGTCCAAGACTCTACTTGCACAATTGTCCATAATGATGACCCATTTATCACTATACTATCATGAAGTATTGATTAATATATCAAACTGTACTTCTGCTAACTGATTTCTCTGAATCTGTCTTCTCAAAATATGCATGCTGATCGAAGGATGGTTCTTTGGTTTGTCACAGCTATCGCATCGACTCCCCCTATGTAATATTCATATTACTTGAGAGTCTCTAAGCTGGATGGCTCAGACAAATTCATTCTCTGATGTGTATTCGTCATCATATTCATTGGTAGATTCATCATCATCTTCATTGGTAGATTCATTATCTCTCTGAGATCTAACTTCTTTATTTCTATCTATGGATTCATCTTTCACTACAATGCCTGAAAGTACAATCTCTTGAACATGTTCCTTATTTACTTGTCCTTCCTTTCTATCAGTTATTTTCCAAACCTTTCTGTATCTGACATATTTCCTTTACTCTGTAGAATTTTATTCATCTCGTTTTGTTGCCAATCTTTCGATCTCTAGTACCTGGTCTTTGTTCACATGTTCTTCTTGTTTTCTTATCCATACTTTCTTATATCTAATATCAGTATTCTCTTTCATGGAAGTATCGATCATGCTTCTACAAGCACTGATTATGTGTCCATGGTTATGAAATTTGTAACACTCAATGTTACGTGCGACCACATAGGCATGGTCTACTTGAAAATTTCTTT
>SNQJ01S0002006.1:469702-491260 GCA_010110895.2 Picea sitchensis | reverse complement strand
GTGCATAGTTTTGGATTAGTCAACAACCCTAACTTGAAATAATCATAACTTCGTGCCTGTAATGAATAAAGATCTGAAACTGATATACAATGTTCTTCAGTGTGTTTTATGCAATTCCACCTGGTTTCACTACTTGGAACCTCTCATAAAAGGAGTTATAGTAAGAATGGCATACCTTGCTGAATTTTGTCTTATTCTAGAGAGCGACCTTGTAAAGAGTTCCCGACACAGAATATTTGTTAAATAGATCTAAAAATGTTACACAACATACTACATATTGTACTCTAACCAACACATTTGGTATTATTGAATTTGAATCTGTTATGAAGAATTTATGATGTTTTTACCCAAAACACATGTTTTAGACTAGTTTCGGGACTAGCCACAAACCCTATTTTCCACGAAGTGTAGCTCCAAAACTACAACAACCCACAAGATGAATTTGTTACCAAATATACTTGGATATGTGTCCTCAATGGCCAATTTCACGGTCTGAATCATTCTATAAAAAAAGTTACTGCGAAAATGGTGAGATGACGTGTAAATAACATACCTTAGAAAGCATCATCAAAATAATTTATCCTTCCTTGAATTATGGCTTTCTTTTCTTCACCTTCCATCAAAAATTCAACTTAGATGTCCTTTGGTTACCTTAGACACCTATAGGTATTCAATATTCTCAAGTGTGTCTAAAATGAGAGAGCCTTGCCTCTTATTTATACTCTCCAAGTAGCTTCCTTAAAAAAATCTTCTAGGTCACTTTGACCACTTTCCTTATTTTAGGGTTAACCCACTTCTAATTTCTCCATTAAATTTATTATTGAAATAATTTATTTTTTATTCACTTTAAATTATAATCCAATCATCACTTCACTTTATTATTTACCTTTTAAAATCCCTTAAACCACTTTGACTACTTTGACCTTTTGGGGCTTCTAGATGACATATGAGGGTCCTCCAACTTCGTAAGGCCATAAATCTCAAACCGTGAGGCATTATTTGACATTCCACATACCAACAGAAATGGAATGACATGTATTATCTCATTTTATTTCTTATATTGCGATCTCTGGTACCTGTTCTTTTTTTATCTGTTCTTCTTGTTTTCTTATCCATAATTTCTTATATCTGATATCAATATTCTCTTTCATGGAAGTATCGATCATGCTTCTACAATCATTGGCTATGTTTCCATGGTTATGAAATTTTGAACACTCAATGTTACGTGTGACCACATAGGCACGGTCTACTTGAACATTTCTTTTATAATCCTTGCAATATGCAACCTTCTGTCCAAAGTTATTGCAATAAAAACAATGACCATAAAAGAAATTTTCATACCTGGGGGTGAATGATCTTCTTTGTGGTGTAGTCCTTCTCAATTTTTTCCTTGACTGATCATGATCATGATTGAATCTTATTTGTGGCTTGAACATGGATGGTATTCTTGAAGATGTATCTACAATAGTTTTCTTAGATTGTGGTTGACCATGATTCCTTCCTTTGAGTACTTTTGCATAACTCTTTATATTTTCTCAATTCTTCTTTTCTAGCAACGTAGAGTGCTTCTCTTCATTCTCTACAACCGATGTGCATGTTTTTGTCTCTTCAACATTCTTGTTGAGCTTGACTATTTTGAACTTAGTGTGACAATTTTTCTTAAAGATTCTCAACCTCTTCTTCTTTCTTCATTATCCGAGACTTCATGACCTCTTTTGTTCTCTTTGGTTCTTCAAGTTGGATTTTCAATGTAATTATTTCTTCTTCTAGTCTTCTCTCTTCTTGACCAAACTCTTCCTCAAGTTGATTTAAGTCATTGGTTCTTTCCTTGAGACGATCCATCAGTATATTTTCTCTCTTCTGTGCTTTTTACTTTTGTGCTTTTTCCTTTTGTTCTACTATGTTGGCGTCTAAACACTTCTTTTGATATTCTAGAGTTTCTTCAATTCTTCTAGCCTCTTCTAGTTGAGATCTGAAATTCTTGATGACCTAGTGATATTTTTCAGAACCTTGAACACTTTGATTTTGCTTCATCAATTCTCTCTTGGATTACTTATTTTCTTCTCTTTCTTTCCTTAGATATTTAATTGCACTGATCAATTTTTTTATGTAATCAACTTCTGCTTCATCATACTCTTCCTCTTCTAAATCTGTCTGACATGATGAGCATCTTTCTTCTTGTTTTGTATCTTCATCTTCTTTGGCATTTTATGAATCTGCGATGGGTGAAGAATATAATTCATGTGACTTATCCCAAAGTTCTTTGGCTGATGAACATTTAACAACCTTTTCTCTTACCAATTTAGGTAATCCTTCCCAGATGAAATCCATTGCTATTTTGTTATTCTTCTTCAATTCCTTGTTGGATGTAGTCTTTTCCCTTTTTGAACTATCATATCCTGTAACAAATGATAGCCAAATATAATGTCCCTGTGGCTGTAAAAGTACTTTCGTCCTTATGCTCCACATCTCATACTTAAAACCATTATGACCATTAAACATTGATACTCCATTCTTAGAATAATCCATGATCTCCTTCTAATGGTTAAATTGTTTCCTGAAGGAACCTCGCTCTGATACCAATTGTTAGATTACTGGGAGGGGGGGTGAATCAGTAATAGAGAAATTTAATCCTTTTTAACCATATAATCCAAGTGTTATATCAATGTAGATTTATCATCCAATAACTGCAGAGTAAATAAGAAATGAAAAAATGAACAATCATACACATACACAGTACACTAGTGTTTTACGTGGAAACCCAAATCAGGAGAAAACCACATAATGATTTTTATTATATGTATTGAATAATTACATTCATTGGAAGCACCAACTTCCTTTTTTCTCCACATGCAATTTCAAGGAGGCTCCAACCCACTAGTTTCCTAGGATAAAACCCAAGGGAAGCTGCAACTCCCCAATTCTCTGGCTACAACCAGAAGGAGACTACAACCCCCTATGTTCTCCGGCTACATTCGGAAGGTGGCTACAACCACTTGTCCTTGCCCCATCTAATATCCTTAACATATAAGTAGAATGATGGAACCACTTTCATGCTATCACTGTGAGATATACTACTATAAACTTGTACCAATCAACCTATACCAATAAAATGAACCATGCATCAAACTGTACCTCAATTTGTAATCAATCTATACCATAAACAAGTGCATCAACCATACACCAACCTGTACCAACCAACCTGTATTCAAAATGTACCATAAACAAGTGCATCAACCATGCACCAACCTGTACCTCAACCTCTACCATGAATAAGTGCATCAACAATGCACCAACCTGTACCTCAACCTGTAACATGAACAAGTGCATCAACTATGCACCAAACCTGTACAAATAACCTGTCACAACAACTTGTCCAAACAACCTATCATAACAACCCGTCTCATCAATTTTATCAACCAAATCAGATCTACTCACCAATATCAATCACCAAGACAACTTGCAAAGATGTGCATCAACCAAGAATAACACAACAACTCATAATCATCACCAAGATCAATATGTGCTTCTAATAATACAAGTATGCTACATCATCCATAAACCTTGTGTCAAAAATACTACTAACAAGTTCCTCCAACCATGTACCAAGTATGTACCAATCATGCATCAACTACTCGTCAACTATGACTTCTCAATATGTACCAACATCATCAACTATACACCTCATGTATGTGCGAACTCATCAACTACTTGTCTCAACCATGTACCCGACATGTACCTCAACCAAAATCCCTCATCAATTTTATCATCCAAACCTGATTTGTAACTATGAAATAGACCTAGTGTATATGATCACATTCCTGCAAACCGTCCTTAACTTTAACAACAAGAGACTAGCATTTTCATCAAACTTTTCTTTAGTCTCACATTCCTAGTTTTGGATTAGTCAACAACCCTAAATTGAAATAATCATAACTTTGTACCTGTAATGAATAATGATCGAAAACTGATACACAATGTTATTTAGTGCTTTTAATGCAATTCGTCCAGGTGTCACTACCTGGAAGCTCTCATAAAATGAGTTATAGAAAGAATGGCATACCTTGCTGAATTTTGGCTTATTCTAGAGAGCGACTTTGTAAAGCATTCTCGACACAGAATATTTGTTGAATCGATCTAAAACTATTACAAAACATACTACAAACTATACTATAAAAAACACATTTGGTCTTACTGAATTTGGATCTATTATGAAGAAGTTATGACATTTTTACCCAAAACACTTGTTTTAGACTAGTTTCAGGACTAGCCACATACCCTATTTTCCACAGAGTGTAACTCCAAAACTACAACGACCCACACATTTAATTTTTTACCAGAGATACTTGGATATGCGTCCTCAATGACCAATTTCACGGTCCAAATCATTCTAGAAAAAAACTTATTGCGAAAATGGTGAGATGACCTGTAAATAACATAACTTAGAGAGCATCATCAAAATAATTTATCCTTCCTTCAATTACGGCCTTCTCTTCTTCACCTTCCCTCAAACATTGAGCTTATATGTCCTTTGGTTACCTTAGACACCTATAGGTATTCAATATTCTCAAGTGTGTCTAAAATGACAGAGCCTTGCCTCTTATTTATACTCTCCAAGTAGCTTCCTTAAAAACATCTTCTAGGTCACTTTGCCCACTTTCCTTATTTTTGGGTTAACCCACTTCTAATTTCTCCAATAAATTTATTATTGAAATAGTTTATCTTTTATTCACTTTAAATTATAATACACTCATCACTTCACTCTATTATTTACCTTTTAAAATATCTTAAACCACTTTGACTACTTTGACCTTTTGGGGCTTCCAGATGATATATCAGGGTCCTCCAACTTTGTAAGGCCATAACTCTCAAACCGTGAGGTGTTATGTGACATTCCACATACCAACATAAATGGAATGACATGTAGTATCCATATATAATAGTATTACCTGAAAATATATCAAAACTCATACCGTTATCCATCAAACAAACTTGGGTCCATTACCCAAACCTGGGTTCTCCAACTTCTCATGGCCATAACTCTCTAACCGTGAGGATTTATGTGATGTTCTACATACCACCAGAAATGGAATGACAAGAACTATCCATATAGGACAGTTTCACTAAAAAATTCACTGACCTTCATCTCAATATTCCAAAAATAATCATGGGTTCTCTAACCATACTTCTAGGATAACTCAATCCACAAAGTGTCTATCCGTGAGGGCTTTGACCATAAGGGGACCACTTTGGAGTTCATTCATTTTTACTTATTATCAAACATGAAAATACAATAATGAGTCATCTTTACATCAACCAAACATGGGTCCATTACCCAAACCTTTGTGCTAATGGGATTTTCTACCATACTTTCTCAAAGGGTTGACATCAATCACTAAGGGTTGACATCGACTTACAATATCACTCTCTAATAGTTGACATCAATGACAACCAAAAATCCATACCAACTATCCATCAACCTAAGCCAATTGTCTGACAATCTCCCCCTTTAGCATTGATGGCAACACTTAGTCATGATAACATTCATGCTTATACTCTTTATCAATGTTTCTATATCTCCCCCTTTGACATCAATGTCAAAGGGTATCTCCCTTTGGGGCTTCTCCCCCTGACTAAACTCTCCTTGGGGATGCTCCCCCTATCTACATGCCTTTGATTTTTCTTTGTTTTATAATCCTCTGATTACTCTCTTTCCCTTCATATGAATAATATCTCCCCCTTTGATAAAGTGTATCACTCTGAAGTCATATTGCTCATTCTACCCTTGTGACAATCGCTCCCCTTGAAAACATGCCTCTATGCTCTCTCTCCAAGCATTTACCTTTTGCATCGGATAAATGTCTCCCAATTTGTCCTTTTTATGGTTCTTCCTCATGTACATCTAATACATATAAGATAAGCATTCAAAAGTATTCATTTTGGAATAAAAATTACTCCTAGTCTCTGGCGAAGATACTCAAGGGCTTCCCATGGAAGCGGTTTTGTAAATATATATTCCACTTGTTCTTTTGTTCCCATATATTCAACTATGATGTTCTTCGCTGCAACTCATTCCCAGAGAAAGTGATACTTGATTGGAATGTGCTTCGTCTTGTAGTTCATCACCGGGTTTTTGAGATACTGATGGCACTTGTATTATTACAATAGATTGGAATGGGATCATCATGCTCAACCTGTATATCTATCAGATTTTGTTTCATCCAAAGAGACCATGTACAACATGATGCTATTGTAATATACTCTGCCTCGGTTATAGATAAAGATATTGATGATTGTTTCTTTCTTAGCCATGATACTAAACACTCACCCAAGTTGAACGTTGCTCCACTGGTGCTTTCATCGGTCATCAATACAACCTACCCAATTTGCATCTGTGTAGGAAATAAGTCATAGATCCTTTCCTTTTAGATACCATAATCCAAACTCTTATGTTCCTTTAAGATAATTGAAAATCCTTTTCACTACTAATACATGTGATTCCTTTGGTGCTTCTTGAAATTGTGCGACCTGTCCAACTGCCTGCATTACATCTGGTCTAGATGTTTTCACATATAGTAAGATACCAATCATTGACCTGTATTTCCTCTGGTCTGTAGACTTTGAATCATCATCTTTGCTCAAATCGCAACTGGTTTGCATAGTAGTGGTAATTGGTTTTCAATCTTCCATTCTGAACCTCTTTAGCATTTCTCTGATATACTTAGTTTGAGAAATCCAAATTCCTTGGTTTCTTTGACATATATGAAGACCCAAAAAGAAATATAGTCCTCCAAGAAATGACATTTCAAATTCATTATGCACATACTTTGCAAATTTCTGGCTTAACCTGTCATTACTATTTCCAAAACAATATCATCAACATAAATTTCAAATAATAAAATATTACCTTGAGTTACCTTGATGTAGAGGTTATTGTCTGCGCTTCCTTTCCATAGTTTGTAGGGAGTTTTGTCACCATTGTTTCTGAGGATTACTTTGTTTTGAATGTGAACTGATGTATGCACTGCATGTGTCCAAACAATATCTATCAATTTGGAATCCATTAGCATTGTTCAAGCCATTTCCTGTGTAATTATCATCCATTATGATAATGTTCATTTTTCTTTGAACCACTCTTTGAACCAATCTATGAATCCATTATGTCGTCCACTATCATATATCTATCCAAACCTTCTAAGTGTTCTTACGAATCCATATCTGTCCATATTTTCCAAGACTCTACTTGCACAATTGTCCATAATGATGACCCATTTATCACTATACTATCATGAAGTCTTGACTAATCTATCAAACTATACTTTTGCTAACTGATTTTTTGAATTTGTCTTCTCAAACTCTGCAAGATGCTTGAAGGATGGTTCTTTGTTCTGTCACAACTATCACATCGACTCCCCTTATCTAATATTCATATTACTTGGGAGTCTCTAAGATGGATGGCTCAGAACAATTCCTGCTCTGATGTGTATTCGTCATCATCTTCATTGGTAGATTCATCATCATCTTCATTGGTAGATTCATTATCTCTCTGAGCTCTGACTTATTTCTTTCTATCTATGGATTCATCTTTCACTACAATGCCTAAAAGTAAAATCTCTTGAACCTATTCCTTATTTACCTGTCCTTCCTTTCCTTCAATTAGTTTCCAAACCTTTCTATATCTGACATCTTTCCTTTACTCTGTAGAATTTTCTTCATCTCGTTTTATTGCCAATCTTGCGATCAATGGTACCTGGTATTTGTTCACTTGTTCTTCTTTTTTTCTCATCCATACTTTCTTATATCTGATATCAGTATTCTCTTTCATGGAAGTATCGATCATGCTTCTACAATCACTGGATATGTGTCCATGGTTTTGAAATTTGGAAAACTCAATGTTACGTGCGACCACATAGGCACAGTCTACTTGAACATTTCTTTTATAATCCTTGCAATATGCAACCTTATGTCTAAATTTATTACAATAAAAACAATGACTATAAAATAAATTTTCATACCTGGGAGTGAATGATATTCTTTGTGGCGTAGTCCTTCTCAATTTTTTCCTTGACTGATCATGATCATGACTGAAGCTTCTTTGTGGCTTGAACATGGATGGTATTCTTGAAGATGTATCTACAATAGTTTTCTTAGATTATGGTTGACCATGATTCCTTTCTTTGAGTACTTCTTCATAACTCTTTCTATTTTCTTCATTCTTCTTTTCTAGCAACACAGAGTGCTTCTCTTCATTCTCTACAACTAATGTGGATGCTTTTGTGTCTTCAACGTTCTTGTTGATCTTGACAATTTTGAATCTTAGTGTGACAACTTCTTCTTCAAGATTCTCGACCTCTTCTTCTTTCTTCATTATCTGACACTTCATGACCTCTTCTATTCTCTTTTCTTCTTCAAGTTGGATTTTCGATGTAATTATTTCTTCTTCCAGTCTTCTCTCTTCTTGACCAAACTCTTCCTCAAGTTGGTTTAAGTCATTGTTTCTTTCCTTGAGATGATCCATTAGTATATATTCTCTCTTTTCTGCTTTTTCCATTTGTGTTTCTATGTTGGCTTCTAAACATTTATTTTGATATTCCAGAGTTTTTTCAATTCTTCTGGCCTCTTTTAGTTGAGCTATGAAATTCTTGATGACTTGCTGATGTTTTTCGAAACCTTGAACACTTTGCTTTTGCTTCATCAATTCTTTCTTGGATGACTTGTTTTCTTCTCTTTCTTTCCTTAGATATTTAATTGCACTGATTAATTTTTCTCTGTAATCAACTTCTGCTTCATCATACTCTTCCTCTTCTGAATCTGTCTGACATGATGAGCATATTTCTTTTTGTTTTGTATATGCATATTCTTTGTAATTTTCTGAATCTGCGATGGGTGAAGAATATATTTCATGTAACTTATCCCAAATTTCTTTGGCTGATGAACATTTACCAAAATTTTCTCTGACTGATTTAGGTAATCCTTCCCAGATGAAATCCATTGCTATTTTGTTATTCTTCTTCAATTCCTTATTGGCTGCAGTCTTTTCCCTTTTTGAACTATCATATCTGGTAACAACTAATAGCCAAATATAATGTCCCTGTTCCTATAAAAATAATTTCGTCCTTGTGGTCCACATCTCATACTTAAAACCATTCTCACCATTAAGCATTGGTACTCCATTATCAGAATAATCCATGATCTCTTTCCAGTGGTTAAATATTTCCTGAAGGAACCTCGCTTTGATACCAATTGTTGGATTATTGGGAGGGGGGTTGAATCAATAATAGAGAAATTTAGTCCTTTTTAACCATATAATCCAAGTGTTATATCAATGTAGCATTATCATCCAATAAATGCAGAGTAAATAAGCAATGAACAAATGAAAAATCATACACATACATAGTACACCGGTGTTTTACGTGGAAACCCAAAGCGGGAGAAAACCACATAATGTTTTTTATTATGTCTTGAATAGTTACATTCATTAGAAGCACCAAATTCCTTTTTTTTCCAGCCACAACTGGAAGGAGGCTCCACCCACTAGTTTCTCAGGCTACAACTTGAGGGAAGCTCCAACTCCGCAATTCTCTAGATAAAACCAGAAGGAGGCTACAACCCCCTATGTTCTCTGGCTACAACCGGAAGGTGGGTACAACTAGTTCTCCTTACCCCGTCCAATCACCCTAACGTATAAGTAGAATGATGGAACCAATGTCACACTATCACTGTACGATATACTATTGTAAACCTGTACCAATGAACCTATACCAATAACCTGAACCATGCATGAACCATCAATACTAAATTTGAACTTTTTTGCGATGAAGTAGCGACGAAGTTTCGTCAGAATAGGGTTGTTGTTGCAACCAAGATGATTTTTTTTTCGTCGGAATCAATTCGTCAGTCTAGTGACCACACATGGATCTTCGCCGGTCTAGTGACCGAGAAAATAATCCTATACACAATAGGGAAAAAATACCATTCATCGGTCTATCCTCCAAGATTAGTCAGTCTAGAAACCCACTTTAGTCACAAGCCTTGCTAGCATCTCTGAGGAAAACATAACCTTGCTCACTGTAGCGACCATAATTAGTCGGTCTAGTGGCTAATGTTAGTCAGTCTAACAACTAATATTATTCACAAGAGTGACCAAGACAATCCTGTCAAACTTAGTCAAATGACCAAATGGCTATACAAGCGACAAACCTGTTCATGGCTAGAGCGACTAATGTTGGTTTTTTTTTTTTTTTAAATATGCCATTCACACATGAATAATGTTGGGGTTCTGTTAGCGATAAAATATCACTTGCTAATATTTTCCAAATCACATGATAAGAGGATCATTAGGTAAAAGAGGTAATTTTAAATCTTAAATTTTTAGAGGTTTTAAGAAAGGCTCAAATTCACATAAATTCAATAAAGTG
The DNA here is from genome assembly GCA_010110895.2 of Picea sitchensis. Classification (NCBI taxonomy): domain Eukaryota; kingdom Viridiplantae; phylum Streptophyta; class Pinopsida; order Pinales; family Pinaceae; genus Picea; species Picea sitchensis. The sequence continues at coordinate 480,842 of SNQJ01S0002006.1, read as the reverse complement.
AGGATTTCACCTCTAAAAATAGGCCAAAGGTTAATTTTATCTTTTGGCGGCTAAATGTGAAATTTAAATTTTAATGAGCCGTCGAAAAGCTCAGACTTTCAGTAGCTAAAAGGAAAAATACACGACTAGTAAACCGTCGAAAGCTCTGAAGAGTCCAGATCCGTCTTCTATCTTCCCATATCACATTTTTCCGTTTCCAGAATCTGTGGGAATGATCTCAAATTAAAGATAATAATTTTATTTTTAAATCTTAAAGTTTTAGAGGTTTCATAAAGGCTCAAATTCACATAAATTCAATAAAATGAGGATTTCACCTCTAAAAATAGGCCAAAGGTTAATTTTATCTTTCGATGGCTAAATGTGAAATTTACAATGTAATGAGCCGCCGAAAAGCTCTGAATTTTGGCGGCTAAAAGGAAAAATACACGACTAGTAAGACATCGAAATCTCTGAAGAGTCCATATCGGTCTTCTTTCTGCCTGGATTGCGATTTTTCGTTTCTAGAATCTGTGGGAATGATCTCAAATTAAAGATAATAATTATCAGAAGCTAGATCATCCTCTTCATCAATTTTTTAAGGCATATGGTAAGGGAATGAAGCCAAATGGCATGTTTATTCTTGACAGAAATCGCCTAGCCATCAAAGACAAATTTTGAAATCTGTGATTTTCACCAACAAGCTGCCAAATAATTCTCCGGGTTGTAAAATTCGACTTATGATGATAAGATTGGATCATTTATGCTAAAATATCAAATTGATTATGTTTATTTTTGGTATTTCAGGTCAATTAAATTAGGATCTTGAAACCTTGATGTAAAGGCTATAAAATCCTAAGAATTCTAAGACCCCAAAGGGAGGGAAAACAGTTTGAGGATTGTGGTTCTATTCTTGAAGACATGTACATTTCATCCTTTTGAGATGTTCATGAATATATCTTGACATTGAGATTCTTTCACTTTGTTTGTTCATTTTTCATATCATTTCTTTCCAAGTTTATGTATACTCAATGACAAAAGGCTATCATCCCATCTCTTCGTTGGTATATTAGACTTATATACATTTATTCTTATGTTTGTCTTAGTGCCATATAGTGGTCATCCTATCAGTGCACTCATAAGCTTAAGATGCAAGTATTTACTTATTATGTCTGGCCATCTACTATATACAAATCTTATATATGTTTCTGCTGGTATGAAGAAGTATCTTACATATCATTACTAGCCATTCACATATGTCTTTGGGTAGGTATTTCTTACTAGAATAACGATTCTTCTCCAAGTTTTCACACATTGATTAAAACCTTCTGAGCAACATAGTTGAAAGCCTTGGTCTTTCAAGTGACCCATGTCTTTCTAAATGGATGTGAGTTTATAATGTCATCCGATTTGATCCTTTTTCCTCCATAGTTTATTGATTTATTTAAGTTACCAAGCTTACACCCTTCTACAGTTAGGGAGTGATTTCTTGGAGAGATAACACTTTCATTATGTACTTGGGAGTTGGAACTGAAGTCAAACCCCTAATGGTCAATACCGGTGATCCAATTTACCTTGTCATTTCAAGATGTAAGAACCATTGTGATGAGTCTCAATCCATGATAGGGGATTTAATATCGAGCCTCAAATTGTGGAAGGTGAATCTAGAGCATTGCATGCAGGAGATTTCAAAACAACATACCTCCCTTACAGAGTAGTTGGGCACTATTAAATCAAAAAAATTCCTATTAGATGTGGAAAATCAATGCCTAGGAGAAAAATCTAGGGAACAAGAAGCTAAAATTTAGAAGCTACAACGACATGTAAATAATATAGTCAGCCTTCCCGAGCGTGATACATGCCCTAGGAGGTTGATAGTCACATCCAACATATGACCAATTTTAATACATATCTCATCGAGATGGAAATAACAATTGAAGGCATATCTATGTACAATGTGCATAATAATAAGAAACACAAAAATCCTATGAAATGTATTAACTTAAAATATGTGCATTTGGTAGTTATGTAAATAATCTATCCGTAGTTAATCTTAATATTTCACAATTTTCAGATACAATTAGGCTGAAAAACAATTCTGAACTATGATTATTACTTGCCAATATCCCCATAACATTTTTTCATGCAAGGAAAATAATTTTATTTCATGATAAATCAATGTTGAACCTAGATTATTGAAAGAGTTAATAACATACTTATTTTACGAATTTCAACAACCATTTTCTAAATTTCATCTAGGCAAATATCAATATAGTGAGTAGAGACAAAATAGATTGGTGTCCACTTTTCCATAAAATCACGGTCTGTTACATGTTTTACTTCATGGTTCACTAGGTTAAACAACCCACCAATGGAAACTTTGCCTACTGAGGGCCCTTCTTTCACCCATGTACATAGATTCTTTATTTCTGAAAACAACAAAGAGTGAAAATATCTCAGATTTCACATAGACCATGATATGAAAAAAACTACATACAATGAAATAATGAAACACTCTTTCATGTAAACTCATCTAAAAGATATTCAATGAATGATTCAAGGAAATGTATGTGACAACAAGATATTCACTTATAAAGTGTGCAAATGCCACATGTGTTTGTGTTTGTATACAATGCCTAGAGGATGATGCTTTCAATATCAAGAATAATGCAAGTATTCAAATTATTAAGATCAATCAATGACTAAATTTTAATGATATACACAATTCCCTAATAGAGCACAATAATTTTCTTTTAAGTATCTATGACTTTGATCAAACTGATTTCAAGACATCAATATTTCAAAGCCACAAAACGTTTCATATGTGTCAATCCAATAATCCAATAGTATCCTTCTCATTTCATTACATATCATAATTTGGGACTATCTATTTGACTTCAATTCAATATGTATCAGTCCTATTTGTCCTAAATATGCAAATGCAAATGATATGTAACCCCTCCAAATGCACAGAAGTTAAGATTTTTAATGTTGCTTATGTATGGAGATTGTAGGTTATGTTCCCCATGAATTATCTCTATCAAAAAAAAAAATGTGGTTGGGAATGACTATGTTCACACAATCATAATTGGAGGTTTTACTATGATTTTGGGTGGAGAGTTTGGGAGGCGGCTTAGGTAGAGAGACTATGAGGTATATGATTTTGTTTTTAGGGGTGTGTCAAAGTGGAATAGGGTCTTAAATTAATACTTCAAGACAGTCAGCAGTAAGGGTTTCTGTAGGTAGTCGTGGGGTGTCTAAATGTTTAGGAGATAGGGTTAATGGCCTTGCGTTAGGGAGATAATGGCCTATGCATGAAAGGGGATATATCCTAGGGTGAGATAGTATGAAAATAGGTCAACATTAGGTAGGTTGGGGTTGCAAAAATATCTTAGGACAGTCAAATGGTAGACAGTGTTGAGGATGGACGTGAGTTTTTAGGATAGTAGGAGAGAAGCCTAGAGATATTACATTAGGATTCTAATAGTTTAGAGTGGTGTCTAGGTTATGGTAGGTTGCTAATGAATATGGACAACAAACATCACAAAGAGTGTTGTCCAAAGGAAATTCCTTGAAACACTTTTAATATTTACCATTCCAATAAAGTTGTGTTCAAACCAAGCATGTGTATTATTAATGTCAACACCACCTAAGTAGCAATTCTTGATCTTCTCAAAATGTTGACATATAAGAAACTTATTATTAACTTGACCTAAGTAATGCCTCCCTTTAAATGAATATTATAAATAACCACAAAAAATTTTGATCCCCATTTTACTAAATGTATGGCATGTTTCTTTCCTTTGAGGAGCTTCTCAAGGTGCAATGGATATTTTCTTTACAAATGAATGATTATGGATTTACAGGAAATAATTTTCTTGATTCTTTTTTATGTTAGGATACCTGACTTCTGAGTTTTTCTTTTTATGAATGAAATTACCCAATAATAGGGAAATGTAAGAATACCAAGATATGATAATTTTATCAATGTTCACTAATGACCTCAAAGGTAGGTCAATGGGACTCAAAAGTAAAATTGAGTAGTGACCCATTGTGGGATCATAGTAGCATCTCCTAGAAGTTGAATTATAAAACAAAATAAGTTAAACTATTGAAAAAGAGAAATGACAAAATGGAAATTTGATATGTAACATGAAAAAGGGATGCTCATCCTCATTAGAATATGAAGCCCTTGATGTCACTACAAAAATAGTACTAAAAATAGAGAAGGGAGAAGATGATTTCCCCGGTGAGTCACCAACCACAGATTAGTCAACTCATTGTCTGACAATGTCTTTAGGGGAGAGTCCAGATTTGAGAGTACTTGACTATGTAACCATGGGTGAAATTAAAAATACCTAGCGATTGAAGGTTGGTTTCATGAAGGGGGTTTGTAGTGGAAAATGAATTGTGATAAGAAAGAGATATCCTCAAAATCCTAGTGGGGGTAGGTCTGCTAGATGGAGGTTGAATAAAAGTGCATATCCCATCCAATCTAGTATTTGGTGTGACCTATGTTTGTTCCTACCACTCATTTCCACCAACTATTTTGATCAAGAGAAGAAAGGAAGTGATTAGCTTAATATGATCCTTCCTTAGAGGTCCATGCAATATCTATCCCCTATATCCCAACATTTTCATGATAAAATGAGTTAGGATTCTCTAGTATGGATACCAAAACAAGGTAGAGAGAGAACTTCAAGAGTATTAGTAGTAGAGGAAATAAATGAAGTGTTGACACAAAGGGTGGATATATTATATACACAAAAAAAAGGGAACTATGTATTTTGTTTTAAAATAATGGAGAAGGGACCACCAGTGTTGAACATGACACACCCACCACTCAGAAAAACAAAAGTGGAATAATTTTCACACTCAAATATTGCAATTGTAGATATCCAATTCATGGATGCAAAGATGAATCATCCTCAAAATATAATTTTATTTATACTTACCCTGAAATTACAAAAAAAATGGATAACATAGGCGATGACACCAAAGGTAGACATAGACAATGAAATAATAAGAAAACAATATCACCTTGGAGAGAATTTGCTAAAAAAAGAACAAATTCATCAGATGGACAAGGGGTTCTACTATTAAAAAGGTCATTCCTTCCACTCATAGGGCATGTGGAATGGAATAGGAACCTTGATACTGGATTTTTTTAAATATCCTATTCATAGCCTGGACAAAGACAATACACACCTCATTATTGAAGTCAATTGAATGATAAGAAGTTCTTCCCATTGCTACAATTAATCACTACACAACACATAAATCTAAAATATGGCATCAACTAGGACTCAAATCCAAATTTAAGAAAAAGATCATTTCCTTATTTATGATAAATGATTATAAGTTCCACTTAACTATAGAGAACATTATTACAATTGTGTGCTTGCCACAGGTTCAACTATATCATTAGCTCAAGGAAATATTTAATAAACAAGTGAGCCAAAGAACAAACCCAAACAAACATGGTGACAAAAACAATTGCAAGGTATACTTATATGGAACTGTATCTAAATCTAGTTAGAAGGAACATGATCCAAGTTATTGGCTTTAGTCAGTTTATGGTCTAGATGAAAAATACAAAGTAATTTTGGAGACAACCAAACACAGTTACAATGGTATGTTGTTATAGACATTTCAATAAATCAAATGATATATTAATCGCCCCAAAACTTCCAAGAATGGGGGACTGTGTCAAAGTGAATCTATATCTAGCATTAAAATCGTGGGATTGTCTTTGTAATAGTTATGTCAGTCCTAAATTGAGTGACAAGTTAGTAGCTTTAGTAGCTTTAGGGAGCTATAGAGATTAGGTCTAGATGTATTGTGTTAGGCCACTAAGAGTGTAGGATTTCTAGGCTTAGGATGTAGGTTAGGTTTAGGGTAGGCTGTGGTATGTAGGGGTAGCCTAGGTTAGGTTAGGAGGTTAGAACCTCCTAGCAGGAGCAAGAAGCATATGAAGAGGATGATGAACCTCAAGGTTACCGCATTCATTGTGTACTACATTGATTTAGGCTAGAAACAATGTTGGATAAAGAGACATACCTTGGGGATTGTGCCCACTGCCATGCATCCTTAGCACTCATGGAGTCAACATAACTTTATCTTCTTAAATTCAAATTTCCTAAAAAAAATCATTGATCTCCACATTCATTATGAAATATCATGATAGTCATAAATCAACCAAAAATCACTTTAAACTAGTCCTTAACAAGATCCATACCTTTAAGTGATGGGGTTCCTCCAATGTTGCTCCTCTCCATCCTACAATTCATCACATGACTTAATTATATTTCAGAATAGTAATTAAAGATGTAACAACCTCTACAAATTAATGATTGAAGACAAATACTTGAATGAGCTTCTCTTAGTTTCAAGAATAAATTATTCTCTACTGAACATGACCAACCATGTGAAGGTGGAAGCTCTTTTGGCACCTCCCCCCCTCTCACATCACTCTCATTTACCCATACCCAATCTATCTAGATTTTACAACTATAATTAGAAATGACAGTAACATTAAATTTAAGAAAAAAACATTCATCACCGTGTGCTAAAACAAAAAACATGAAAGAAAATAACATTCATGACATCTAGGAAAAAAAATACATTACATTGAACCATAAATATATTGGATTTATATTAATAATAAAATGTCTAATCATTTGTTTTTCTTCTTCTTTTTCTTCTTCTTCTTGGTCTCCATGAAAGAACAAATTAGGTCATCATCATAATTTAACTGATACCCCATAGTTATTGGGCCTTCTTGAAGTGTTGCATCATCAGTACTCAACACCTCATGCCATGATGAACTTCTAGTATTTCGGTGTGGACGTTGAGCATGCGCATGGGCATCCATTGCTGCAACAACAAAAAAAATTCAAGTGATATTGTTATTCACTGTTCCTCGGGAAATTTAATTAATTCATATTTAATTACAATGTTTATACCTAGATTAGCCAGCACAGTAGAAACAATAGTTGGTGGCCGCATTGTTGTTTCTACGTTTGTTGATATCCTCTCTCGATCAACATCTTCACACTCTGCCATATGAAACAATATAAGTATTTAGTACAAAATATACCCTAAATATTAATACTCATTGAAAAATGGAAAAAACATTAAAAATGCACGCATACCACTATGTAATGGTCCTTTAGAAATCGTGCTTGAATCAATATGGAGGTCGGGATGTGGTTCATCGGGTACATCAGGAGAATTGTTAGCATTGTTACTCTATTGTGAATGTGGAAACGACACACATTATTTTACATTTTAAATGAATAAAAAATATATTTTACATTACAAGTAATTAATGAGTAAAAACTAATCGACAAGTTTTTAATTTCATTTTATTTACCATGTCCTCTAGAGAGACACATGGTGATTTCCCCAAGATTCTTCATCGAGCCACCATGCCATCAAAACCCTGTGTGAACCCGACCTTTAGATCTTCCTCTGTGGCTTTGTCTTTGAACAAATCCCTCGACATTGAGCAATATCAAAATCATTAGTCACTAGCTGCAATGAATTACATATTTTGTGACGATGATAAAAAAAAAGTAAAATGTTTAGGCACTTACAACCCATGCCTTCAATCTCCCATAACCACCTTGGCCCATTTTATGTTGGTCGTGTTTTTCTTGTCTTGCCTTTATTGCCTTGGAAGTGTCTTGGAGTCTACGTAATATTTTGAAATATGTTAGATATTGATTGGTTTCCTCGTAAAGTAAACAAAAGACCATCATAGTAGATTGAAAACACCTCTTACCTTCCAGGTCCAGGTGGTTTCTTCCCTTGTTCTTTCATCGCTAATTCTCTTGCATCGAGAATAATTTATTTCTACTCCCTCTCAGGGACAACCAAAGGGTGTTCACACTTGGGGTCCTATACTAATTTATTCCTATACACCTCTCTAATATGTTTCAAATGCTTTCCGGTCCTTTTTAGGACTTCCGACTTATTGAACAAGTCACCAAACTTCCCAACCTAGTGCCCATACATATGTATGCACAAGATCTAACCTTTCACCAAACTTCCATCTTGTTAAGGATGTTGAATGTAAGTGTAAGATTATTGTTGAAGGCAATTATATTTTTTGCTGAAAGAAAATGGAGTTGTAGAGAACTATATGAGTCCATGTACATACTTTTTTGAATGAATATAAGAAGAGAGGTTTGATTTGAAATGCATGATGTTACTTATTTTTGAGTTCATGGAATGAATGTCATTTTCTTTGTTTTATTTATTTTATGTTCTTGAGTATGCATTTTATTGCTAGATGTGTGAACTTTTAATGTTCCATAAGTTTCAATTGTTTCTCTTATGAGATTTATGGTGCAAGGAGTGCATAGAGAAAACAAGGTGTGTGAAGGTCGAGTCGATTCTGACTCAAAATCTCAGAAGAGGTAGCATGAAATTTTGAAGAGAAAGTGCAAGGAGTGCATGATCGTTGAGTGGAGAGAAAGTTGAGAACAAACTTGTTCAAGGTGTGCATTAGGCCTACACACAGTTGGAGTGTTGAAGAGTCTAAGTTTGGAGAGTGAAAGGAGTGCACAAAAGGTTGTCAAGAAACTCAAAAAAGTTCTAGGAGAATAGGCAGCAAAGGTGCACAGGAGTGACTTAGAAACCTTTTACGTTTGAAGTTCTAAAGTGTTCAGAGTAGCACAAACCAGAGTTCCAAAGTCCTGAACCACTTCACTTGGTCAATATTAGGAGGGATAGTGACCAATATCCTTTGATAAAGGAGGTGTTTTATTGGTTTGGAGGAAAAGAAAAAAAGATCCAATCATGGAGAAATTGAGCCTTTCCTAGCCGCAAGACCCAGTAAAGTAGCACATAAGTTACCACAAAAGTCCTTCACACTTCATAAGTTTGGAAGATTTCATTCAAGGAGTGCGCAAGAGTCAGAACCCCCAATGTTATGAAGTCCAAAACTCATATGGAGAGTCGATTCCAATGGACATCCATCAACGGATCGTTGAGTCTAGAATACCGACCATCCGGGAGAAGGGAGACGTGATTGCAAAGGGTTGAAAATTCCCCGAAGATCTGAAGAGTGAAGTAGATATCCACTATTGATAAATGGGAGATGCGTGGCAATATATCTCAATATTTGGAGATTCAACACTTCGAGAGATCCATGAATTGGTGGTTCAAAAATTCTTGAAGCTTGAAGTTGTGAAGTGGATTTCAGTCGTTGATCCAAGGAAGTACTAGAACTGTTTGATTTAATTCGGAGTTCAGTTCACTGGGAGCATAGAGTGTTGGCATGGGTAGAATCACTGAAGCCAGAAATATGAAAACCATTCCCCACCGTGGATTTCAACGGGTCTTGTGGACCATTGATCGTTGATTATCAATTCAACAATTTTCTACTTAGACGTTCGGGAGGAACACGGTGTGAATTTGTTGAAACTCCCAAAGTTCGAGAGTTTTGAAGTCCCAAATTCTATAGATATTGGATATTTATACCATGGTTTTTGTCCCACGGTCCCTTGAAGGACTTGCAAGTACTCAGGGACTCCTAAAAAGAGGATTTTGTATTCGGGAAGAAAGGCATAGGACCCATGTTTATCGTTCTGAGGGCTCAGCAGGGGCTTGAGAGATGATTGAGATATCAAAGTTAAAAAATCCTAGATTGAGAGGTCATGCAGACCCTAGAGAGTGGGTGGGGGTTTTCACCAATTGGTATCAGAGCCCAAGTTTCTCTCTCTATGTGTGCAAGAAAATTTTGATCCATGCCGCCAAGAAGATGCAGAGACATGCTTGTAGCAAATCCAGCAATGGAAGAAGAAATTAGGTGTCTCTGTGTGATATTGGATGCAACGGAGACAACGCAGTGAATATCACATGATGTTGGTGACATCAATGAGGTTGAGAGTGAAGAAGAAGAAGAAGTTGTAGGAGAAGAAGCTGTGAAAGAGCAACTTTCAAGAGCTATTGTCAAAATGGGAGCTAGAGAAAAAATAGAAGTCCCAATGTATGAAGGAAAGTTAGATGTTGAGGATCCACTAGATTGGATAAATGATTTGGACAAGTACTTTGATTATGAGGAGATTGACAATGAAAATAAGGTGAAGCATGTTGTGACTAGACTAGAGGGACATGCAACACTGTGGTGGGACGAATTGCAAGATGACACAAGATGCAAAGGTAAGTCCAAAATAAAATGTTAGGATAGAATGGTAGATAAATTAAAGGCTAAATTCATAACCAAAGACTGTCAAATAAATATGTTTATGAAGTTACAAAAAAAAAGACAGAAGGGCTTGTCAGTGAAGGATTACATTGAATAATTCTATAGGATGAACATCGGAGCAGGTCATCGAGAGAACAATGAAGAAACAAATTCTATGTATATAAATGGCCTGAGTTATGAGATTCAATATGAAATCAGGATGATGGCAATGAGGATAGTAGAAAATTCTTATTAGGTGGCACTGAAAGAAGAGGAAAATTTGGCCAAGAATAAAATCCACCGAAACATATGCAAGACTCCAAACCGAGGTAGAGGGATTGTCTGAGTGAAATTTCAGAAGCCCAAAGTTAAGACTAAAAAGTATTATAGTTATCCAAAGAGAGGAGGAATTTCCAGAGGTGGAAAATATGGTGGAAGAAACTCTTTTTCGTGAGGAGGACAAGTGAAATGCTATGCCTGTGGAAAAAAAAGGAATATTTCTTGGGAATGTCGCGAGAAGTGGAAAGATGGAGAAGCTCACATTTTCGAAGAACAAATTAGGAATATGGAGGCATAAACAACATAAGATGGGAGGTCCCTCATGATGAGGAAAGTTATATTAAAACAAGAGAAAGAAGTAACAGAGCCACTCCTAAGGAAAAGTATGTTCAAGACTACTTGTGACGCAAACGCGCCACCCAGGGCATGTCCGCTCCCACCAGGACCTTCTTTTCCTTCGGCCCGAAGAGATGAAGTACTCCTCAAACCCCTTTATTGGGAGTTCTCAACACCCACAGAATGCTCTTTAGGATTCCCCGTTGTCCTATCGGGAAATTAGGCCTCGCGTGATCGCGAGTTCTGCACTCACGAGATCGGGTCTTACAAATCCCTGAACCCCGATGAATATTCTCCGAATGCTTTCCTTGCCCCTATCGGTAATTTCCCCATCGGGAAATCGGCACTGGCACT